>JAGDQP010003004.1:65094-92758 GCA_022664845.1 Lepisma saccharinum
ATAATATTTTGCTTCTTAAACGTTTTTTATACATTAAAGTTGAATTCAATCTATTTACGTACTTTGCGAAATTAACGTGACGACGCGTTCCATATTTTCCTGAACAGTCACGAAATTTTCCCCAGAAAATCTAAATGAATGAAAGGAGGGAATGATTTTATTAAAAATTACAATGTTTTGCGCTAAAATCACTGTTAATTATACTCTAGCACCAAGATGGTAGGACCTACTTAATAGTTTGTATGGAAATTATATATTACTTTTTAAAAGTAAAGTAACTTACAGTAAATTCGGGTTTCTGAAAGTACTTTGTTTCAGGATGCCCAATATGACTTTCCGATTCGATGTCCCGGATTGGGGTGCGGAAAATCTGAATACTTGATGTGAAATGTAGATATAGAAAAGAGAGACACAAGGTAACATGTCCCTGTGATCCAGTGACTCAGGCCCATAGCCAGGGTTTTCTTCTTAGGGGTGGGGATTCCGCTAGAATGTTCAGTTTGAGGGGGGTTAAAGTCAAAATTGGGACGGTGTAACTGAAATTTTGCACGTTTTTATCGATTTTTGACAGACTTTTTTTTAAAGTTGGTGGATTTGGGGGTGACATCCCCACAGGAAGAGGGTCTGGCGGAATCACTGCTCAGGGTGCATACTGAGAATTTTTGTTCACCCGCTCATATTTGTACTGGGTTTCGTCGGGACAGTAATTTTTATTGGATCATTACGTTTTCAGAAAGTTTCATGGGCAATTAATAGGGCCTAATAATTATATTTTTGGATTTATCTTTAAATAGTAACACAGTATCCTTTAAGCAGAATTTTGTGAAGTCAAAATAGTTAACCAAAAGGGCAACATGTGACATTCCTTTAGCTTTCAAAGCTGATTGACGTTTTCATGTGTGACATTTTAGAATGGAGCGAATTAAAATTTCCTTATCTTTGAAAACGGAATTCTGCTGAAATATTTAAGAAGTTGTTGAAAACCAAACTACGAACAACGTTTCCATATATGAAGAAGTCAGGAAGACGCTATGGAAGCTGCCACCCATTCCCCCGTAAAATTCTCTTCGCCTCATGAAAATCATTTATGTGTGTTTAACCTCATTATGATCGGTGCTCTGCCCAAATGCAAATCCTGACGCGAACGTCTGGGCAAGGCGAACCGAGGGTGGTTTGCAATAGCCTTACATTGGATGCAGATAAAGTCCTAAGAAAAGAATCTACAGTTTAATGTGGACTCCGAACCACTTGTATCGCCAGCAAGAATTGACCCCGTGATTAGAGCTGTGCTGGAGGGGCTCGCGCGACCCCTTTATTGAAAAGATTTGTTCTGAAACTTGTGTTCAATAGTTATAACTCTTCTGTTCCGAGCCCTTGGTAAAGTAATTTGAATCAAACTCCTGCCCAGGATCCCTTAATTATAAGGCAGCGATCTTTACCAACCACTCACTCACAGGAACTGTGTAAAGCAGGAAGTAAAACATCATAAGACCGCCCCCCAAATTTATCCTGCAACCTGCATTTTGTAGCTTGTGATCCGCCTGGATTTCGTATGAAACTTCCAAAATGGAAATACTGACTAAAAGCATATTGTTATGTGTTTATGTCGATGTTCCCACGGGATCTGGTTGCATGTATGTCTACTACTCTGTTTCATTGTTTACATTTCATGTATTACAAAAGTAGGTTGAATCCAGTTTTAGTGCATCATAGTAAAAAAGAGCGTAAAATACTTGCGTCTACCCACAAGTCACTGGAATTAAAATGGCGGCTTACTAAAGCGGAAGTCGCCCACTCTCGCTTATCCTTGAAATTTTGATATTTTGAAACTGGTTAAATCAAAATAGGCTCAGATTGCCAGATATTATATTTACAATATAATCTGTCAAAAGTTAAAATTTGTGTTGCGTTGAACTTATCACGTTGCACGAAGTATATTAGAACTTTTAATTGAAGTTTTAACTTCTAGATTTGTTAATGACAATTTTGTTTTGGTGATGTTAGATTCGTTCAGGCTGGTTTAGTTAAAATAGACAACAATAAATGATCGTATCATAATGTAGCAATACTTATCCAAAGCTGGGTTTATTCGTAAAACTGATATAATATAATCATTTCATAATCTGACATGACAAAAAGGACATACATACACATGTTTACTTACCACACAATACATACAGACAAAATGAAACACATATACTCAATTTTACATTTTCCTCGCATTTGAACTTGGTTATTCATAGGGGTTGAGCTCGTTGGCAAAATGGAGTAGAGGAAACGCGCTGGACATTGCAGTCCAAAACCAACCTAACATTGGTTCGAATCCTGTTCAAGCCAAAGATTTTTTACAAAGCAATCGTGAATAATCTAATCATCTCTTCTCATACAAAACGGAGAATATTTCCGACTGTTGAGTGGAGCAAGTGAGTCACTATAGCCAGGAAGACGATTTGCGAATGTTGGTTGGGAAAGTTCAAATCAAGTCTCAGGGGGTTACGTGGAAAGTTAACAACACGTCATTGATCATAAATATGCACTTTTCATTTTATTATTCTTAGAAAGAAACACTTTAACATTTGTTAAGCAAGTGCTGGATACAGCCAAATGTGGAGTATCGCTAGCGTGCCGGACTTCTAATTTGAAAACCTGGGTTCGATTCCCCACCAGCCAGTTTCTTTTTCGTATACACTGAAGTATTCAAACAGATTTATCTGCAGGTTATGGAGAACCTATGGAGCATCACTGGTCAGAATCCGAGTAAACAGTGCGTGTGTTCTGTTTAGCATAATGATAATGTAATTTTCATGTTTTTCATTGGTCTCTTTCTCTTCCTCTCTTTGTCGCTGTATTCTTATCGTATCTTTGCTGCGTCTTTCTCTTCTTCTCCTCTCTATCTATTTATCTTTATTTTTCTCTTACTTTACACACACTCTCTCCTTTTGTGCGTCTTCCAGAGATAATTTCGGGCCACTTTCGATGACCCGGTGATAGGGCCTGACCCAAACATATGACCCTGACCCGGTAACCCGATTGACCCGGTCTGGAAACCCTATTTAACTGGGAATTTCGGCGTCGTATTTTTCTTGTTCTCGGGGTCATATCTCCGGTCCTGGTCACCCCTTAAAGAAACATTGTTCAAACGGAATGAAATAATTAAAATCTCTCCTTCATCCTACGGGTTATCAAGTATAAATCGAATCAATGGGTCAGCATGACCTACAGCATCTACTGTTTTTTTAATCAGTGATTCCGCTAGACCCCGGCATCTGTAGGGGATGTCAGTCCAAATTCTCGAGACTACCCCCAACTTTAACATATTGCGGACAAAAGTTGATAGAAACTGTGCAAAACTCTACGTCCACCCTCCCAATTTTGACTTTACGCCCCCAATCGGAAAATCCTGGTAGCATCCTTGATTACAAAGTATTCCGAACCAGTATGTTTAATAAACCCCACCGAATTTGCAGACTAACCCCGCGCAAACAAATAATGTGTGTTACACATTTGACATTATCCTAGATGTGTATCAAAACTCTGGAGTTTCACTGGAAATCATAAGTATTTAATCTGACCTCCAAGTTTGGTCTCCATTTTGAAAGTGATTTAATGAATTTTTGAAGCACCTTTTATATATTCGAATAACCCTGCAAAAATATAAATTTACTTCTCTCTTGCTGTTAGATTTGATTTGTGGGAATTGAACTTTATACTGTGGGAACTGAACTTAATATTTTTTACTACGTTTAAATTCCATATTTTTTATCTGTACTTCTTCTTCTTCTATTTCCCCTTCTCTCTTTCTCACTCTCTCTCTCATTTCTCTGCCTCTGTCTTACAGACATCCATCGGTTTCAATGTTTCATTGTATGTTTGAATTTCTCCCTTGATCAACTTATGTATATTGATTCGTCTCGCTTTCATTTTATCGATACTAATACATGTCTATTTAAAAAAAACATGTTCATGATGTTTGCTGATTTTAGTATGGGCGAGACGAAGGAAGGAGAAAGAGGGTGTCTGTTTACTAGAAACGATTATGGGATAAGAAGGTGCCATTTGGGTTACCTAGCTGTACGGCGTTCGCTGTCGCAATATTTTTGATGCGAAGTGTACCATCCCGGTATATGCCTGGCGTGACTGAGGAAAACACTGGGAAAACCTAAATCAGGACAGTCAGCCGCTGGTACCGAACCGAGGTCCTCCCGAATACGAAACCAACGTTCTACCAAGTAAGGTACGGTGCTCGGAAGAAAGCATACTCGTTTCGATGTTTATCACATGCACGCACACACAATATCATAGGCAAGCCCATACAAAATAACGTAAATAACAACATAATATCAGAAATTATCAAGCATAAATATCGTGCATCGTGCCCTATTTTTAAGAACTGATAGAAACAGACCTTTTCTCTTGTCTCTCATGCATAACGTTAGTGTTCTATGGAATTCATTAAGAAAGAAAAAAGAAAGAAACCATGGGTTTTAAAATTCATTTTTGTTTCTCCATATTCGGTAAGGATCTTTTCTATTAGACAATTTGAATTAAACTCTTCAGTACCCTTCAACAAGTGGCCCACCTAAAATAAGAATGGTGTTAGGTTTCCTATTTTATTGTTTGAAATGGGACTCTCTAAAGTTTTTCATTATTTGCTATATACTACAAGAAATCATAAATATATTTTTCAGAACCCAGGACATGTGATAATGTTTTCTCTTAAAGAAAAGAAAATTCCAACTCTTGCTCGCTCACTCACACTCTCTCAGAATCACACACCGCCAACTCAACGTTAGTTGGGTGGCCTATCTGCTGGGCTTAGAGAAAACTCGTGTATAACAAAGTCATGTGAACATAATTTTGGCCATGATAGTACATTATACGTACACCTCCAGTCAAGTATCAGTTTACGATATAGAACAAGGCTTAATCCGTTTATGTGTTATGTTAACTTTGTGTACATCTTTTGTCCAGTACTTTGATATGGACTCAATCACAGAATTTCTATGAAAGTTTGTTGGTTTCACATGGACCTTATTTTTTTTAGTTTCTGATCCATTTGTCTCCGTAATTGATTTTAGAATTTATTTTTCTTATTTTTTTTTATTTTTCAGTTCTAGCAGTTCTTCATAGTCTTGTTTTTCCAGGATGTCTAGTCCGCCTTGGTCTGTCCGCGGGTTTCTTGATTTAACTTTGGTCATTGCACAATTTTTTGTGGGACCAGGTTTGGTTTCGTTCTAATTGTAAGGAATATCTTCTGTGGATGGCTAGGAATTGTCATTTACAATGGATAGTATTTCTGGTTCTATATCACTTCCTCTGATTTTACAAGGGAAATTTTGTATTTCTGTAATTCCTTTTATCTGACTTCAAGACTTTTATGAGTGTTAAAGTACGTTTTCAGTTTCGGTTTAGAGCAGAACAAAATGGCTCTCTAAGCCTTCTATCCAATATGTAGTTAAATTTTTTGTCAATTTTTAAATGATGGATTCATTAATTTTGAGTTTCTTGGTTGTGGGTCTTCTTATTTTCCTCTTTCTTTTTCTACGCAACGTATTTGAGTTTTTGGTTGGAGAAGAAGCTTCATTTATTATAAGGTTTGTTTGGGTAAAAGACGCTTTTCGCTTTTTAGAACTTTGGTTGATCCTGTTCTTTTATGTTGAAGCTTCCTGTATCTTTTAGATTTCTAACAGGTTTCCTATGGTGTCTTTCTTGGGATTTCTGTGTAGAGGCAGCTGCTTGCCCCTCTGGATAATTCTTGCATTTTGAGTCTAAGCGTCTCGTTATAAACCATGTTGATTGCTTGTAGATTTCTTTCTAGGAAGTCCAGTACGATGTCCAATTGGCACTGCTTGCTTCGTAACCTCCAAACAAGAGCGGTCTATGGACTCTTCGAACTTAAATTCCCACTCCTCGTCCCACTTAAATAATAATTGTCTGCAATTCATGGTAACCTATTCGTTGATACTTAATACTATTCTTCGCAGATTAACTGCGATGTTACCTTGGAACTGGCTGTTGCGTTGGTGAGCTCAATCAAATTCAAGTCAGGTTTCTTTAGCCTTAAAGTTTGCTATCTCTTGATCTCTGTCTTATAGACTGGGCAAGATGCCATATACATAGCAACTTGCCGAGTGTTCTGAAGCCCTCTTTCTGGTCATTTCTCAACCTACATTTTTGTCTAAAGGTACCAGCTTTGCCCCTGCTTGCTTGGTGGGGTCGACCTCACTGTTAAGCTTCTCCTTTCACCGTTTTCTTGTTGTCCAACCTCCATGTCTTTTATGTCGTCCAAAGCGTCATTAAACTCCGGCAGGTTCATAGATATTTCTACATTAAGTGTGTCGGTTAATTTTAAAAGATCGCTTTGTAGGTAATGTTTGATTTTCTACTTAGAAGTGAAAATACGTTCCAGGTCTATTTCGATCAAGGAGGGAAAACAGAGGCAAGTACGATTATAATTTGCAAGATTCTTTTTCATGGTTTACTGTATCGACTGAAGGATAATTGGGCGGAAAATCTTGCCACGTATGAAGGTATTGACCTGTTTCTTCTTCTGATCGATATAGCTTTCTCTGTTTGGAATACATCCGGGCTAACCTCTATAAAACAACCGTTTGGAGTTATACCAATGGTAAGAAGAATTCCACATATTTTCGTAATTCTTTCAAGATAACTGCAATCTTCAACTCTCTGCTCCAGAACAGTAGGGCAACATCTATTGTTCTCTTCAGGCAGGGCTTCTAGCAATCTCGGCGTCAACCGAATTCAAGTTGGGTGTAAATGTTAGTCAGTGAGCAGCCTATTGGAGTTTTTCGTAAATCTATATTTAGAAAATCTGGTCATCTATATATTATGTTCAATATAATAGGAATATATTTTATATGTTAATTTTGTTCACATATATTTCTTGAAAGTAATTCATGTATCTGAGCTAATTTAATCTAAAAGTTAAGTAATACGTCTGTTGAGCACAGTTCTTCATAACTTTTAGTGATATTATTTTTATGTAAGTTAATAGCTTATGACTCACCGCCATTTTCTATCGAAGTATAAATAAATATTTTTAATTCTAGTTTATCTTGATAAAATGTAAACATGCAATATTGTTGGGCTCCTGCCTGCCAGAAAATTTGATAATAAACATCATAATATATAATTTCCTAAATTGAAAAAAAAAAAACATTAGAAGTTATTATCGACTTTTCCTACACTCATCTTATAATTTAAATATCCCATACACGAAAAATCATGGGAAAACCTGTGAACAGGTGACAAAATATCGTACAAAGACAACAGTTTCAACTCATATTGGATAACAATATATCCAAATCATATTTAAGTTTCAGACTACATATTACACCATGCATTAGAGTTCCACCATAAAGGAAAATAATAATGGTTACATAATTTTGGAGGTAGCCTAGTTTGCTTGATACATTCATAATAGAAACATAGCATAACTGCTGTACAATATTGTTTTATTAGTTGAACTTGCTCATTTAAAAAATAATGTAGTAGAAAACGAAACTTCATAACAAATACTTCTCAATGAGGTACAATCAACTTTGTTACTGGAAACGCCATACCTTAAGATCCAGGAGGGAAGAGTGAAATATTGTACTCCGTGTATTGAAGATCGTGATATATAGTCTGCCACTGACTTCCGAACCTCGAAGACAACTGTTCTGAGAGTATTTCCTTTCTTGGAATTCCTTCTATAAACCATAGGTGAACTGTAAGCAACAATTAATTATTACATTTATTTCCCTCCTAACATAATATGTTTACTTAATAATGTTATACGTATACATAATATAAATACAGATTTATTAAATGGGCACTAGCTATTGTAGAGAACTATATTGTATAAGATTCCCACCATGTTACATGATCTCTTAATATAAATCATGAACATAAGAGCCGTATCGAAGTGTAATAACTTTGTTTTGAGGTGCTACTAGAGTGTGCTTAAAGAATAAGGAAAATCTTGACTAAACATCTGGAAAACTGCACATAAAGTTTACGTTCTGCAAATTGTTTATCATTTAATATACGAAAAGGTTAGAAAAATCTTGATAATGTGTTTTCTTAAATTAGCTATACCACATCCTGCATTTGTTTAGAATTTCTTATCCAATGTCCTTCATAATAAGACAACTTTATAGACTTATATAGTGAATATTAAACGACTAAATGCATAAAAATGAAATTTGTCACAATATATTTTGTATGAAATTGTTTATATTTATTTGATTATTTATTAAGCTTCAGATACAGTTGGCGTGACCATTTTATGCAGAAACTAATTAACATTACAAAAACTAAATAACATTAGTACAAACCAAATAACATTACATTAAAATTTAAAACGCCACATAAAAGAACAAGTAATAACAATAACATAATGATTATAACAGACAAGAGGAATAACTCAGATATTCGGTATTTATTCTTCGAAGGAAAGTATTTTCAGATCGAAAAATATCTGTATTCGAATCAAGGTTAACGTACACAATTACTATCGTATAGCGTAAGGAGTACTGTAAAGCGTGGTACAATGAAACAGGTTATTATTTCTGGTTATTCGAAAGGGAACACGAAGGTGAAATTTAGATATTAACTCTTCTATTAAGATCCCCATTAAGTATTTTTTATCAGAACATTAAGCTTGCAATGAGAAGAGGGAACGTGGGGCTCGGGCTTGCTTAAGTTACCTAGAAATGGTATTCTTGTTTTGATTATAGCAAGAAAGAGTCAGAACAGGATCAATATGTTCTATATTAGAAATATTAAATATGTTACAAATTGTGGAGCAATATTCCATTTTTGGGGATATGAAGCTTTTGTAGAACATACTCAATGAAATTTTGTAAATCTCGAGAGAAAACAGAGAAACCACATAGAACTGTTAGTTATAGAAGTCACGATCAGCAAACAAACGTTTTTCATCAAATATCCAATCATAATCCAAGGTCGTTTTGAGAAGAAACTTTAGGGGTAGAAATGTTTTCAATGGAAAAGGCGGATAACATTCGTGTGTTTTCTTCATATAAGTCTCACATACGACAGAGCTCCGCTGTGATAATTATGTGGTCAAAGTATATCTCCTGAAATCAGATTCCGCATCTATCAGCAGTTTTTTAATATTCTCATTATCTTTTTTTTCGTTTACAAATTAAGCGGAGTAACAAGATATCAAAAGGCAACCCAACGGACATTGGGTATGAGTTTATGTAACATCTTTATTTATATTTTTTCTCATTGCGTGGTGACAAGTGAATGTAGTTCATGCATAAATAAGCTTTTATGTTTGCTAAGACGGTTGGTTCAACGCTAACGGATTGCACAACAACATCAAGAAAAAACAATCATTTCTTTCTTAAACGTCGGATGGTCGCTAAACTTTTCAATTAAGCGGCCAATCATATAACTTCATTAAAAAGAAATTTCTTTATGTAAGGTGGCATAATTTTATCGTAATTATACCTTTTTGTTTTTCATTTTTGTAATTTATTTCATATGGCAATTGAATACTTGGGAGTTGGGAGTCACTTGAATAAAATGTAATGTTTTGTAATTTTCTAATCCCCGATGACTGACGATTACATCCTCAAAACAAGGATATCACTTGAATACACTTTGAATTTTTGGGTCTTTTCAAAGGTAAAATACCTGCCTTCTGTGAGAGACTACTTATGGATACTATGGGAACGGTAGAGGACTCACTTCGAAGAAAGATACCAATACGCTACTGTTTTCAAGTCAGACGGGAAATACAGCATTGGTATTCCGTAAAATCCAACATCAAACATAAATGGCGAGGGCAAGAGGCCACTCGGGCTACAAGGCAAGAAGTCAGCAAGGAAGTCCTCACCCCGCTACGTCTCGTAACCTCTCGCAGTCCAGACAGTCATGTTATTCTACGGATGATCCCAGAGCCACTTCCGGCCTCGGGCCCTCTTTGGTCAGGGCCACTCATTGGAAGGTTGTTTAATGTTTTGTTGTCACTTGTTGGACTATCATGCCAGCTATATACGAGGCTGAGGTCATCACCTTTACGCTTGCTATTGGAGAGGACATGGATTGAGTCCCAGCTGGCCCCTTATCCGCGCATAGGGTGAGTGAATTCTGAATTTCTATGGCTGACAACGTATGGGAAGGTGAGGGCCATTTGAGCCATTCAGTTGTCTATCGGGCCATGTCCATTCTTGTTGGAAAGAGGGTTTATCGAATTAGATGGATATGAAAGTGATACTCTTTCAGCAGACAAACGGGTTTAGACCTCGCTCAACTTACTGAAAGTTCAATTTCACCATCTATCTTGGCAACTCATGAATGTGATGGACTAAACCACAGGTATTAGCTCAAAGGTCGTTCCAGTTAAATTTGCTAAAATGGGCTTTGCCCGATAGTAAACTGAACGGCTGATTTGTCAATCCTGTTAGATTATGCCTTTGTACTCGTGGGTCTTTAAATCTTCCATTTACATAGAATCTCTGCATTGTCTATTTGTTTCTCCCTAGTATTCGTAACCCATTTTAATGTATGCAGAGCTACGCAATAACCCTCCAAGGTACCAACCCTCACTGCTGCAGCTGTAAGTTGAATGTTTGCCTTAAAGCAGGAAACTACCGGTTGGGTACCACCTCCAACGATCTCGGTCTTGCAGGAGCCAACACGAGAGAGAGAGAGAGAGAGAGAGAGAGATAGACAAAATGATGCTAAAACCTGAGGGAATAAAAAAAATATTGAATTAATATGACTTTCACGCCTTCAACACATAATACCGCATGAATTCTGGACGAAATAGTACGAAACCCTGAATGCTAGTGATTGGATTTGAAGTCATTCTTCTCAGCATCCAGCTAAGATAGAGATGAAGGAGGTGAAAATCGAAGCCAAATACAGGATTCAAAGACAACCTACAGGGTCTTGAGTATTGATGTCTGGGGAGTGTGCGAGCCAGGGAAGATGTTGAACATATCAGCATGCTCGTGAAACAACACTAGAACATGGACAGTGAAGTGAAGGACGGCATTATCATTCTGGAATATGACATTCCCGTCTGGAAATATAGTTTACATAATTGAGTGGACCTGGTTATCGAAGAGTTCTCTATAAAGTGCTGCTGTGGCGGAAGCGTGTAATGTGATAAGAGGACTGCCGAAAACCATGATATAAATCTACAGGTCATAATAGAACGCCACCATATTTGACAGTCGGGCGAAGGCAGTCCAGCACATAGATTTCAGAGGGTGTTTACCAGAAAACCACGTATGTAGTGGATGAAAGCGGGTAAAGGGTGACTCGTCTAATCACACTATACGTTGCCAGTGTTCCAAAGTATAATTCTTGTGAGCATTGCACAATGCACGTCGCCTTTGAGTATTCCTTTCTGCTACTAGATGCCTAACAATAGAAAAACGGCCAGGCATAACGATTTTATGGACTTTTCGGCTCATTATTTTAGATGACACTGGAATTTTAATGTGCAGTTTAAATTCTGTAGTTACTCTCTTGGCCATTGTTTCTTTAGCGACATCACACTCTGCTTCAAGGCCGAGCGGTCAATATCCTGCAACGTCGTCTTTCGGCCACTATTTTGCGTCACAGAACCTATATTTAGGTGCACTATATATGCGGTCGATGTTACGAGCTGGCCTAAATAAACATACTAATCAACTATGCCTATTGTCTCTCCGATAATCTTTAATTCCTTCTTTGTAACAAGTTGATTGTACATTACTTCTGTTTACTTAAATTTATTTTAAGTCCTATCTTTGAACTCTAATTACCCAGCTTTTGCATTCTGGATTCTAGTTCTTCTTCACTTGTAGGAAACAGGATTATATCATCAGCAAATCGTAGGTGTTTAAGGTATTCGCTATTGATTTTTATTACAACTTAATTTGAGCTTAAATTTTGAAACCCTCCTTCCAGGACCGCTGAAAATAATTCTGGAGAAATTCAAACTCCTTCTCTTATAACTTGCCAACTCTAAAATTTTCACTCTTTTGATGTAATTTTAGTTTAATGAGAGATGTCGCAGCCGAGTAAATGTATCACATTAACTTGATGTATTAATCTTCAAAGCCTTGATAATCAAGTAATTTAAGTACTGCTGCCAAGGAGATCGAATCGAAAGTTTATCTGCATTAGTCCTTTTCATGAGCTTATTCAACGGTTGTGTGGCCCATTATGCTAAATCCACGACGAAGTCCTGCTTCATCCCTACTCTGGTTAAAATCTGTCTCGTTCAAGACGATACAACATAATTTTGATGAACATTTTGTATAGAACTGACACTAGACTATTGAGTCTGTAGTGTTTGACATGTTCTTTGTCCCATTTCCTTCACAATGAAATAGTAATAATATTTTTCGAACTTGAGGGTATTTTTTCTTTTCCTTATGCACATTAACCATCATTGGCAAGTTTCTCTTTCATCTTTTCACCACCCTATTTGAATATCTCTTATGTATTGAATCTTTTCCTGGCGATTTTCAGTTCTTCATCCCTGAAAGCACTTCATTCCTTCTTCTTTCATTACTTCTAGGATTTCTACATCATTTTTTAATTTCCTTCTCCTAGTTATTCGGAGTAATACAATTCTCTGTATAAATGTTCATATATATTTATACATTCCTCCTTATTTCTAGTTACGGTTCCCTCAGTCCTCGTAATTGCAGTTATTTGCTTTTCCCTATAATGAGCGCTGTTTGGTTTTCTTGAAACTCTTGATTTTCTCTGTTGTATATTTAACAAAATTTTCGTTTTCTTCGAATATCTTCTATGATTTTCTTCCTTATGTTTTTCTTTAGGTCTATGTATTAATCCTCTTTACTAATTTTCTTCTTCTTTAATTTCTCTCTTTTCTTTATCAAGAGTTTAGCTTCTTTTGATATTTTGCTCTTTTTATTTTTAATACCTGCTTTTACCTTGGCCGTCTCTCTTAATATCTCAATCAGTTTTTTTTCTGCTATGGATATATGGTTTGTCTTCTAACTCTTCCAAGGCGATGACCGTGTTGTTAGTTCTATTTTGAATATCTGCTTTTCGATGTATTTTCTAGATATAAAACTGGCGGTCTTCCTCTGATAAGCTTTTTCCTCTCAAGCCTAATATTTAGTTTCAGTTTACATCTTACCATCCTACGATCACTTATGATTTAGAAACTTTTCAGAAAAGAGACATCTTGAAGGATTTCTCTCTTATTCAATTTCTATTTCGTTTTACGCCCATTTTGGACTTTCTATCTCCACTTCGTCTGCGGAGAATTCTTGAACAATGTATTCAAAACGAAGAGCCTGTTGGATTCTGGTAATTCCACTAGCTTCTCTCTTTTCTTTTGCCAAATCCGAAGTTTCCAACTTTCGCGTCGTTCCTCTGCTCGGTTCCTACTTTCGCATTGAAGTATCCTATTACATTTTTATAATATTATTTGCTGCTATCGAACAATCATCTGTATTTCCTCGTATAGGTCTTGGATTCGTGATATGACGCTGTTGGATCATATACCTGTTTGATTTCCACACTAATCTTATGTTTATCTGTATGACTATCTGAGCAATCATGTCCCTCGATTTCTGTGATCATTCTTTATTGTTATAAAGCCAGCGCCCCTCGATTTTATCATTTTCTGTTCATTTGAAGTAGAACATGTGCCCTGGCGATAGCTCCAATTATTCTTCATTCTTACTCCAATCTTCTGATAGGCCTATGATGTTCCACTTAATCCTCGTAAGTTGGCTCTTCAATTATTGTAATTTGTTCTCTCCTGCAAGTGACTGACACTTAAGATATTTCCACGTATAGCTCCGTTCGCATTGCAATGTTGGTGTTCTGGCAGTCTACAGTCCAAACTAAAGCATTTTTACTCTGTGACTTCCTGCACTAATGACTGCTGCCGTGGCCAGCTGCATTCCGTCCTTCGGGCAATGATGTCTTCCGGATCTGTTTTCTTATGCCATCTTGTGTTAAAAAAGGAGGGTGTGGAGATATTTGACTCACGACGTTGTCAATGCGTGTTGGTGAGCAGCCAATTTGCCAAGCAGTTGCTTGGGTACTAACAGGCCCCACGACGGGAAAGTATGGATTGGGAATTGGACGTCTACCCGGCCAGTTCCCTTAAGTATTAGTAAGAATAATAAAGTAGCCACCTTCCAGTGAGTGGCAGAAGTCTTTTGAAGCAACAGTCTCGGTTTACCGGTCCTGTCAGGGTTTACTATATATGGTGTTGTAAAACAACACCGATAGAAGCATCTAAAAATTCATACATCAAAAATAAAATTAAGATATAAACCATTAAGGGTGCACAAATTCTTCTATAGTCAACCAAAACCGTGGCAAAATAAACTTAAGAACATACTATTTCCCACACTATTAACAGAAGAACTGAAGCGGCAAATACCCTAAGAGACTTCAAATCTGCTGTATCCAAAAATGAATTTTACGAAACCACGCAATGTGTGCCCAAGGGATTGCCAAGAGACGTAAGATCTAACCAGAAATCCTCTGAAGAAAAATTGGATCGAAATAAACTTGAATGGAACTATTTTGCAGCAAGAACCTTTGAAGTCTTTGAGAGTACCACCGCACGTAGCTTGCAAACTTGGCAACCTTAATATGCAGTTGATTTTCGGTTGTGAAGTTAAGTGCTTTGTAACAAGCTTGACTTCACTTTGAAGTTAACTGCAATAAGTTCATTTGAATTTCATTCCAGCTGGACGTAGACAGTTGTGTTGATATATCGGCACTGTACAGACGACGGTATCGTAGTAAAGAGTCTCGCTAACAAACTACAGATGCTTATCAGAATAATGGAAACACCTGTAGTTGGCAACACGTCAGATGTATGGGTTGGCAGTGGTGTCGTGGCGACCGCAGCGCCGGACTGCTGGTGGTGGTGTGTTAGGTCGGTCTCCATACTACGTCAGGCGTCGTGGAACAGGAGTGTGCAGTGGCTGCAGCAGACGGAGGTAGTGTAAAATGAGAGACCTCTCAGAGTTTCAAAGAGGGCAAATTGTTGGTGCGCGGTTATGTGGAGTGAGTGTGACGGCAGTGGCTAGTGTGTTAGGTGTGTCGCCAGGGACAGTGTCGAAGGTGATGACGGCCTACACAACACACGGGAAAACCACATCGGGGAAGCGGAACAGTGGGCGGAAGAAAAGCATCAGTGACAGGGCACGCCGGGTATTAAAGCGCATTGTCACGCGGAACCGTCGTGCCACTGCGGCGCAAGTGACGGAGGAACTCAATCAGCACCTCCCCCAACCTGTTTCGACAATCACAGTCCGCCGCGAATTACATGACATGAACTTACGGGGTCGTGTTGCACGGGTCAAACCTCTCATCAGGGACCAGAACGCTTTAGCACGCCGCAAATGGTGCCGCGACCATGCAACTTGGACCGTTGACGACTGGAAACGTGTGGTATGGTCGGATGAGTCACCATTCACCCTATTCCAAACCACGGGCCGTGTTTATGTGTGGAGAACGCCCAAAGAAGCGTATGATCTGCAGTGTCTCCGCCCAACTGTGAAACATGGCGGCGGCACGGTGATGCTGTGGGCCGCAATATCATGGTTTTCATTGGGTCCTGTGGTCACACTTCGCGGACGCATCACTGCCAACGATTATGTCGCAATTTTAGGAGACCACTTGCATCCTATGGTCCGGATGTTGTTCCCGGACAATGACGCCATATTCCAGGATGATAATGCACCCATTCACACAGCTGGAGTTGTTGCAGCGTGGTTTGAGGAACATCGGGATGAAGTTCAACACCTCCCCTGGCCCGCCCAATCCCCAGATCTCAACATAATTGAACATCTGTGGTCCATCTTGGAAACACGACTCCGGCGACGATTTCCACCTCCATCCTCTCTCACAGAACTGCCCGATGCCCTCCACGAGGAATGGTGTAATATTCCACTTGCTACCATTCACGACCTCTATGCCTCCATCCCACGTCTCATCAAGGCTGTTCTGAAGGCGAAAGGTGGCCCGACACCATATTAATCTGGTAAGTTTCACTTTCGTTCAGGTGTTTCCATTATTCTGATAAGCATCTGTACATTCCGTAAGTTACGTCAGTAGTTCTATCCTCCTCAGGTACCGGCAGTACTGCTTAAACCACAAAGAATGCTGAAAAGCCATTACTTCAAAGTTGCGAGCCTGCTATGATGGTTAACATATCGGAAAGATGATCCGGAGGTCCCGGGACCGAAACCTGGCGTGCTTACTTTTCCATTATTTATTTTGCTACGCATTTGGATATTTAAATGTTGATCACCAATCATTAGTCAGGATAGGTAAGTGAATTTCGGCGGTTTCTTTTCTATTTATTTAATGCACACGGATGTGTTAGATCCGAATTAACTTACGAAACTTCCGGAACGAGTTTTGTCGGCTATACTCTGTGACTTAAGAGTGCTGTATAAGTAAATCTTTGGCTCGGTGGATGAGTGATTAAGGAAGCTGGTTTGCTATTTTTCTTTGTTTTCACTCTCCTTGTGGCAACTTGATATGACAAGCTTGCATCATGCTTTAAAAACGTCAACTAATAAGCTTTATGTAAGCTTGTACACTTACAATGGCAAGCTTCAAATAAGTTTCAAATATGCTTACATAATGGATTATCTAGCTATAGGTACGTTTTCTCACCCCTTCGAAAGACAATAGGTGAGAAAGGTAGCATTTGTGCGCCCCATATGATATATGCATTTTTCATATTTTCCGTGAAGTAAGCTTGTCGTTATTCATTTGCAACAATCTATACGTATATAATTCACAACCATATTCAGTCCGCTATTGAATAATGCCTCTCAGAGGGAGCAGTTGGTTTTCTGCTCCCACACAGACCAGATGTGTTGGGAGAAGAGAGCCGAAGCTCTCAACTTTGATCGTCACTGCGATTTATTCACAGCAGCTTCACAATTGCAAAATGGTGCTGGATGTACACCGTTACAGACCCTCTCGCTTTTGAAAAAATCCGTTCGCAGATTCGCGAATTGAACCTGGGAACCCTCGATCAGCCATCAGCGACGGTACCCACTAGAACAGCGGCGACTAGTGAGTTCTGTTAATTAGTGGTTGTACTCGGAATATAATAAAGGGTCCTGTGAAATACATACGTTTCTTTGTGAAATCAAATTTAAATAAAAACATAAAATGGGGAAAATACTAGTGTAGCCCAGAGGAAAGACCATTGTTTGTTCTTATAAAACATTGAATGTTTCAACCATAAAAAGCAGCAAAATTGGAACTATCTCAGCAAAGTGTTAGATTATCTGTTGAGACAAGAAAGGTTTCTAGGAACCATTTAGGGAGATGCGGTATCGGATTACAAAGAATTGTTGTATATGAAAAATATTATGGAACATGCACAAGAACACAGGTTTCAAAATAATTCGGACACAAATATGTAAAGTGCAATGTGAAGATATGCAGTGTGAGATTTTTCATATCTAGTTTGAAACAAATTTGATTGCAACGACATCAGCAAGGATTTATTGACTCGCAGAAATTTATATGTTGGTGATAAGTAAAAACTGAACAGTTACATTACTAATTATGTGGAAAACCTTTTTACATAAGAAATAATATCTTACAAAAATTAATGTTTTGTTCATGCAAACCAAAATTAATTTAGAAACACGCAAAAGTGGTTAGGTAGACCAAGATTTGTTTTCCTGTGGAAAATTTGGGCTCAGATAATTTAAAACAATATACTGTAATAAATATGTAGGCTCCTTGGAGCCTACTTTCCCGGTATAACCATTTGAGGGCATCGCGTAGCTCTAGGTCACCCACTTTTCTCAAAATACACATGAGCATATTTCCATACTGTTCTTTCTCACTCAATGCTTGTGATGCTTTGGACATTCAATAAAATCATATTCTATTCTAAGTTATCGAAAAAAATAAACTTTTCACGGAAATGGGCGTTCTGTTACTAGCACGATGTTTCATGGTTTTATCGAAGAATTATGTACATATGGTGACTTCATTCAATCTTTATCCAGTATCAGACGTAAGGGCGTCTTAAGACAAGGGGCCAGGTTTTCAAAGTGATGAAACCGGGTAGACTTTAAAGTTAAAGACTTTGGCAGCACTCGTGTGTTTGCTTTGGTGTTGCGTAGGTATACCGCTCGCAATGCCTTTTGTACGTGGTGAACTTACAAGCTCTCCTTAGACATTCTTGGAGATGTCATCAAACCGAAAACGGTGGTAACAGTTCATGCTGCTTTCATGTATACTTGATTTTTCCTTCCAAAATTATAACTTACCATTCATGTTGCTCCAGTACTAGCCTTTTAATTATAAAGCGTATCGTAACGGTATCCTCATACTGTGTGATGAAGAAGATATGTGGCTATAGAGCTCTGTCTGTTGTGGCGTTCAACGAGCATCGGCCCATCACAAATCAAACTAAGATTTCAAACCACAACTGTTGACTCAATTTGGTAAATAGCCAGCATTGTTATTACATGTTTCAATTAGTTACACATTCTTTACGTTTTATTCATGAGCATAATATTATACAATCTTTTGGAATTTTAAATTAGGAAATATCATTAAACCACACCTAATCCCATGAATCTTCCCTAACAGTGATGGTCTTCTAATTCCGGAATAAAAAAGAAGAGGTGCAACTCTGTTCACGACGACAGTCCTTTCCCTTTTGAACTTCATTATTCCAGGAAATACGGAGATTATTAGGAAATATATAATCTCAACAATAGATACAATACTTGCTCCAAAAAGCAGAGAACAAGTGGCTCCGAACGACACTGAAAGGAAATGTAAGTTATAAGAAACATTATGAAATAAATTTTATAAAACAAATTAATTATCAATATTTATTTATTATATATGTTTGACAAATGAATATATTTAACAAAATACTAGTAACTTTCAAATATTAGTGCCTAACTTGTGATTTGTTTAACATTACATGTTGACACAAATGAAGCTAAGTGCAACAAACTGATAATAATATCACCAACTACAAGAAAAACATCTTTATCGGGCTTTAGATTATTGTTTTACTAGAACCAAATAACTAGCAGTATAATTCAAATAGGAATGTATAATTTAACAATAAAATATTTAATCCTCCAAACAATTAAAGCCTACTGTAGAAACTCAAAAGTTGAATATAAACTAATTCTACATTCGTAACTCAGGTTTTCGAATACAAACCTAACCAATGATATTCAACAGCGTCCCTGCTATTCAGTATAATCGATAATGTCGATTGTACATATTTTGAATTACAACATAAGTGTTTGGTGTATTTAATAAAAATATCATATGAGAAATCAAATGTATCACTCAAAGCTTGAAATTTGTTACACTCATAAATTATTTTGGGTGTTTCCAACGAATATATTTTTTTACATTAGTCCAGTCATAATATGAAAAAATGTTTTAAAAAAACCTTATAAACAATTGACTTCCAGAATAGATGTATTGTAATGAAAAACTTGCTGAAAGTCCCCCAAAACCAACCCTTTCCTACTGCTGCCATATTGGAAAATGGACGCAATCTATATACGCAGAACTGAATCTTTATGTTTTTGTATGTTACAAATCTGCACGCTTCCATTCATGTACACCAAAATTTTACATACACGTGCATTAGGAACTAAGATCGGGTACAAAGGGTGTCTGGGTCAGATAATGAGCCGAAATTATCAGTGCTGCCAACATATTTAAAAAATAAATTAGTCGCAACGCGTACAATGTCCAAAAATAGATACCGTTAAAGGTATTCGCACTAATCTTGGTGTAAACATTATTCGAGACAATAAACAAATTCTGTGGGTGTTCCCTCCCTAAACATCCTAGGTGTTAGTGTTAAATATCTTAAATAAGTTTTTTCAAATGGTTCTCTTACAGATGGAGGTATCAAGTACCAAAATAGCATGAACACTATTCTACACCATAGAAGGAAATGTTGTGCAAGTAACCAGAACTTGTAGAGATCCTAGTTATCACTGTTGTCAACCTATGATAAATTTCGTTTTATTTTGATAATTGTCCAAGTTTACATTTGAATTTATATGAACAGCAAACATTAGGAGTGTTGACTTCTTTCGCGTGCCGATAGGTATTATTATGCTATATTATAAACATTTTGCTTTGGCCGAAACACATTTTTACAATAATACAGACCCCGAGGAGAACGTGTAGGCACAAAACACACCGCAATAATCCAATGTTGGTGTTTGGGGGATGAGATGGGAGATCTGTTACGAATAGGATATATAGGAGGGCGATAGAGAGTATACTTGGGGAACACCACAGTGTAGAAATATGGGATGTGAGAACGAAGTATTGATGGAAATATAGGCTAGTCTATTTGAAATAATGTTAACGATGAATCGGATGTAGATTATAGGGAAGAGAAAGGAGCGGAGTTTGTGGATTATTCCGCAGTGCCACACTCGGTCAAAGGCTTTCTCTAAATCAAAGAGGACTAAGCAGGAAAGAAAGCAAGTTTCTTAATGATTACTGATGAGGTTACCGAGGCGAAGAAGCTAATCGTTTATACTGAATGAGGAACGAAATCTGGCTTTGTGTAAAGGTAGCAGATCGTGGTGTTATAGGTGTGTATGTAGTTGGATGACATTGATTTTTTTATAATGTCTTACTAAACGTGGGATTTAATTGTTTAGGGCAGTAGGATGATACAGTATTAGATGGTTTGTTTGGATTCGAAATATTAAAGTTTTGGATGTTAAGATACGTATCGAATGCGAAGTATAAATGTAAAAGTCGTGGCAAGTATTTGAAGGAATTGGATTGGAGTTTCTTTGATATGGCGGTATGTTATTCGATCTATGCCGGGAGCGAGATTTCGTTTGCGTGCAATAGCCTGGGTGATATCTTTGGTGGCGATTCGTGCAGTAATTGGGTAAGTTTTTTGATGTACAATATTAGGTTGAAGATTGGGTAAGTTAAGGTTAAGAGTGTATGCTGGATGACTGCGAAAATGATTGAACGGAAGTTTTGGGGTGAAGGCTTTTTGTAGGTTGTCTGCGAAGGCGCTTACTTTGTCTAAGTCGGTGTAAAGGGCTGCATTGTTGTGTATTAGAGAGTATGTAGTTTAACTGTATTTGCCTGTAAGTATATTGAACCGTTTCTAATATTTGGTTGGGTGTGTGCTATCTCCTAACGTCCTAATAAGTTTGGACCCACTTCCTAAGCTTGTATGAAGTGATGTGATTATATACTGTGCGCTGAAATTGTCTTTGTAGGCGTAAGGATTCTGGATTTTGTGTACGTTGGTAGTCCCTGAAGAATACTCTAGAAGGGGTGATTAATTTAGCTATTGTTGTGGGAGTTTTGGGCAATGAGGTTGTATTTGAGACGTTGGTATGAACTTGTCTGAAGTTTGCTGGAGTGTGGTAGTAATTTGCTCGAGAGTAGTGTATAGGGCTTCCTCAGTTTCGGGTGGAGTGAGATGCTCAGTATGCTGTTGTATGTTGTCTCTGTACTTGTCCCATTCGGCTTTATTGAATCGTAGAACAGTTCGAGGTGGAGGGTTTGGTTCTTGGTTTAGGTGATGCGGTGATTTGACGGTGAGTTTTAATGCGGACATGGTCACTACCTAGTGGATCTAACACTTCGATTGTTCATCTATGAAGAAGTTGGGATGAGGTGATTACAACATCAGGTGTGGTGTAGGATATGGGTCCAGGGGGTTGGGAATCCGATGGATGGTCCCTGATGCTTGTAATTCTATGAAGTCACGGAAATTTCTTTTTTCTTGTTCTGATCTGCTATGCATATTTATATCTGCCATGATGATGTAGTGTTTAAAGCGATTATTGATATAAATGAAGAAATCTAGAGGTACGTTGTGTCCTGGGAGAACGGAAATGGTGACTATTGTTATATATTGTTGATTGAAATACAATTTTGTAATGGTACGTTCCGGTAAGTTGGGCAAATTTGTCTGATGTTGGCGATGCGCGTTTGTAGGTGTGAATCGTATGGCTGTTCCTGCGTTTGCTCGTAATTCTGGAGGGGTACTGTCTTGTCTGGATATACTATAGCCTGGTATTTTACATGTGTGTTTGAGTTTAAGGTGGGTTTCATTTAGAAGAAAGGCATTGACGTGTTCTTCTCGGAGGAGCTGTTCAAGTAATGGTTTATGTTGAGGTAGAGATCTAATGTTAAGAAATAAAAATATCAATACCATTATGAAAGTGAATAAATGGTGTGTATTGCTTGACGTTCTAGACTTCAATTTCCAATGCATGAGAGTGAAAGTGAGCATATGGTCCTGAGTATGTTGCTTGAAAATTCACATGAAGTGTGGTTCTGACTGTGTACTCTATTTGTTAAAAAATGTGATGTCTTTGGATGGATGGATATTTTACAATGTGCCTGTGATAAATCATATAAGTTGGTCGATGGTAATGGTTTGGTAGGCTGATGCTATTGGTGTGTTGTGCTCATGTTGTGTTTCCGGAACACCTATCGGTACTGTGATGTCAGGTTTCGCTGGTTCGGCTGCAGGGCGAACTGTGCACTTATAACTAAAAGTAGGATGTGCATCTCCACAAGTGGCACATTTCGGTAGTTGTTGCAAGTTTGGACATGTTTTGGTGTTGTGACGTCCGGTGTAAAAGCCTCATTTAGCATCGTTAATACATTTTCCGGTTGGATGAGCATTGCATTGTTGACATTTCTCACACCGTGTCGGTAGTGGTGGTGATGAACGACTTGGCTCGACACGGTAGCGTTTGCTGTAAATGTATCTGGAGTTGGCTAGCAGATCATCTATGGTTTCCTGATCATTTGTGAGTACACGTATCATGTATGTATCCCCTCTGGTTTGTGCTTTAATGCATACGCATTTGATGATCTAGTTTCCTTCGGATTATTTTTCTTTAGTCGATGAGTATAAGTTCAACTCCGCGTATTACTGCAGATAATGTTGGTGATTTACATGGAGGAGGTGACTGTTTCAGTGGTTTGTTATTTAGATGTGTTAAGTTGGCTGATTTACCGAAGATTTCAAAAGTGTGTCTGTTGCGTATTTTTATGGTTATGTCCTGATCAGTTGATTGGATAATCTTGCCGTTTCTTCTCGGTATAATGCGAGTGATTATGTCTTTACTGAAATACTTATTGAGCTGTTGGAAGAGTAGTTTAAGATTCTGGAATTTTTCGTCAAAGTTTGTCAAAAGGCAAGAATGTTTTTGAGACATTTCCGGAAATTACTCATCATCCTTGATGGCAATTCTAAGCTCGGTGTCTGATCCTGATTCAGTGATCGTGTGTCCTCTATAACGGTGGTGATTGACGTCCTGAGTTGTTGGTGTGAGGTGAGAGCGAGCGTGATCGTGACCGCGATGCTGGTTTAAGGATCTTTTGTTTTCTGTTGGCTACGTTGAATATGGTGGTACTCCTGCTACCTGTCCTGGTAATCGGTGCTGCAGATTTTGACCTTGAACCGTCATGATGAGAAAATGAGGGCCAGAGACACCAGAAGCGCTACGATATATGTAGTGTACGGCACGATAGAACTACAGCGAAGATGATGATGTGTTATCAGTGTCTGTGCAATGTCTGCTAAAGTTATCGCAACTAACTTGCACGCTCCGACTCTGAGAAGAGCCGTCAATCCGAATGTGGTCATACACCTGTTTGTCTCGCTTGCGCGTATTTCAACACTAGGTCTTCGCACACATGTTAACAAACCACACTTAGACTATTTCAAGTTATGTTTAAAATGCTGGTGTGAAGCATATCCAACACTAAACTGTGATATATTAACAATAGTAGTAGCCAATAGTGAGAGGTCATTAAGGAATGAGATAACGCCATCTCATATAATGCAATAACGGTCATCATAATATTTGGCTGCATTTGTCCTGTTCACCATAACGATTGTGCTAAACATGATTTTGCCATGTAAATCATGAACTATTGTATACTTAGATGCGCAAAAATAGCTAGGTTTGTTGATATCTTTATACCAAACATTTTTGTGAAAAACTCATTTTTATATGTTGATACGAAGCTTTTTTGTCAGAGATAACGTTAAGTGGTTACACACACAGAAAAATAAAACAAAATGGTACCGTGGAACTTTTGCGTTTTGAGGGGAAGTTCTGTATGTTTTTTCACAACAAATTTACAAGAAAATTTACTGTAATAGTGTTGATTAGCTGCCCGTTCATGTAGCTTCAATTTAATATGTACTAGTGTACACAATAGTTAGCACAAGAGATGCGGCTTCAGTTAGCAAGTCTCAGTAATTCTTTTTGTTATTTTCCAAATATTTTCGAAAATAACTTCTGATGCCACTTGAGTAATAATATAAATAGAATCGTATTGCAATTATCTTGATATTAATTAATGTTTAGTAGTTTATTGCTTTTATGAAAATTTAGGTAGTATTTATACGAACCACGTACTTTTATTATTGGACGATTAGCTATGATGAATTCCAGAAGCCACTGATTTTCTCATCAGGAGCTTAACTTTGGGTGCGATATACGTCCTACTGTGGGCAATATTTCCTTTTTTCACCTTCCTTCCTAGAAGTCTTCCGTGGACGATCGTATCTCACTTCGAGGTACGGAATCTATATCTCCCCTACATCCTTCACAACCTGTGGACCGCGGGCGACCGTTTTTCTTCGTAGGACCGGCACTTGTAACTCACCGTCTCCAGTAAACAACCTGTGAGCCTCGGGTGACATTTTTTTCTGAGGACCGGAACTAGTAGCCCACAGTCCCCAGTTCACAACCCGTGGGTCGCGGTCTACTTTTTGTCTTCAGAGAAACGGAACCAGTAGCTCACCGTCTCCAGTTTACATATGTGGGCCGCGGGCTACCGTTTTTCTTCGGAAGAACGGAATCAGTAGCTCATATTCCTTTGCCTAACAGCAAACAGCAGGGGAGGCTGCAGAAGACCAGAGAATCCCTCCACGACCAACCCTCAACAAGCCAGCGGGGGTGATGCCGGCAACTCCAGACCCAACTACAGGCTTACCGGTAGCAGGGATTAATTTACAAGAAGTACCTGGCACGACATTACGAAGCAAACATTAAAATAGGCATTCAAGAGAACGAACCTGTCAACCTGCAAAGACCAGACTTGAATCCAGTAGAGTACTCCAAGGCATCAGCCAACTTTGAGGTACGGGTGCAGACTATTTTACGCAAAATATAACTCAACATAAACGACAAGGGGTCAGCCATTACCAGCAACTTATTCTCAAACTAGAAGAAACATGGCTATTCGCATTAGAAAAGTGCAAGACACGTTTTGGAATGGAATTGGCATTAGAAGTTGTACAGAGAGCCAAACGTATAGCACAGGGCTTCCTGAAGAAGAAATTTCAGCCAACAGGTGGGGAAACACGAAAAACCAATTACGAAGAAACGTACGACATAACCAAAGCCACCGAAGAAAGACTGGCAACCAAAACACCCAAAGAAGACACAGTTGAAGATCTACTTGGAATTCTAAAAAACGTGAAAAAATAAGTAGAAAACTAGATACATCAGCCCTGTTAAGGGCTATTAAAATTTGAGAAAAAGCGAAATTTTTTACGCCAAACACCCAGCATGGGGAACATTACAGAAACAAAATCATAACCTTACTCAAAACATGTCCTGCTAGAGAAAAACGAAATCCGAACAAAAACACCAGAGGTGCAAAAAGTGGAGCCAAGTTCTTTAGCCCTAAAAAGGTTTGAAATGGGAGACGGATGAGCCAAGTTCCTTGGTGACAGCATGTAACAGGAACAAAGGAACTTGGCGCGAGCTGGCAACAGCCTTAGGGTTGGTGGCGGTGGACGTAGTGGGTTTTAGGATCCCCACCACCCTTATAGCTTGAGGATCATGAACCTTGCCACCTCGCGCCAAGTTCCTTTGTTAATGTTACATGCTGTCACCAAGGAACTTGGCTCATCCGTCTCCCATTTCAAACCTTTTTAGGGCTAAAGAACTTGGCTCCACTTTTTGCACCTCTGGTGTTTTTGTTCGGATTTCACAGCTTTTTGTACGTATATAATATATATACTCGCTCGCTCGGCCTCGTTTAGGTCCTCGCCCCCCGCAGCTGGCTGCGCCCCCAACTTCGAGTTCTTGGGTACTTATGCCCCTTTATCGTAACCACTCTCCAGGACACTGTGCTTCCATGTTGCAGATTTCTTCCCATACCCACCACCCGTGGGAATGAAATATTTATTGAAACATAGGGAAGCTTTGCCATATTTATTGTAACCTACTTGTGATGATACAGCAAATTTGCTTCCTGCTGGCGGCCCTAAAATCCACCACCACCAACCCTAAGGCTCGAACATCATCTGGTGTTTTGCTCGGAATTCACAGCTATTTTATACGTGTGCGCCTCGCTGGGTGTGCTGCCTCAGAATTCCGTGTGCGCCCCCTTTATTGTGATTAGACTTTCTGAGGACAGCGCCCCATGCTGTGCAGACTTTTTCCCATATCGCCTCGGGGGCTGCACGCTCATAGCGGTGGTTTGATCCATTTATTGAAACATTTTCGTGATTGTACACCTTCATACCAAATTTCGTTTCTCCAGCTTCAGTGGTTTGGAAAATGGTATTTGGGCGGCTATGATGAATTAAAGAAAGCGATTTTTAAAAAGTGTTCTTACATTGCCGTTAACTACTTGTGATGGTACACCTTCATACCAAATTTCGTTTCTATAGCTCGAATGGTGTGGAAAAAGTTTTTGTGCGGCCATTTTGATCCAAGTTAATAACTTTTCAAAAATGTAAATTATTCCTAAACTACTCTTGTTAATACACCTTTATGCCACATTTCGTATCTCTAGTTCAAACGGTCTGGAAAATGGATTATGAAGTCAGCCATTTTGGATTCAAAATGATATCTTTGCAGATATTTTGTAATCTACTAGTGATGATATACCGTCATACTTCGAAATTTCATATTTCAATTTTTAACATATTTTTTCTTAGAGAACCTCAACATCGCTGATTTCGTAATAAACTCTTGTTCCTGTATAGCATGCTGACGTTTTGTGACACTTGGAAATCGGCTGCATGCACTGCAGTACGTGTTGATACTCCCCTCGATTCGCACGCGCCGCTGCACCAAGAATCCCACGGCAGGCCGCGCATCGAACTTGAGGAGTTTGGATGAACTGCGTCTTTTTATCACAACCAGAATCTGCAGTGCACTGCGCCACATGATGCAGATATTCCCTCATACTGCAAAGTGCTGCGTCCGAATGGGGAAACTTCCACATTCTGCCTGTAGAACATGCTCCTGGCAGTGCTAACGTTTGTGACGAGTAAAACTTGGTGGGACACGCAGGAGTATTGGAAGTTGGCGCGAGGAACTAAACTCATCCATATTCCATGTCACCACTTTTTAAGGTTGAAGGAGTTGACTGGACAGTTTGCACCCCTGGTGCTTTTGCTCGTATTTCGCAGCTTTTTACACTTGTGTAATGTATATACTCGCTTCGCCTCATTGGGGCGCTGCCCCCAGAATTCCAAGATGGCCTCGCTGGGGCGCACCCCTTTATTGCAATCAGGCTCCAGCTGGGAACTGTAACCTAGTAGGGGAGACGAGCCGAATTTATTCTAACCTACTCGTAATGGTACACCTTCATACCAAATTTCGTTTCTCTAGCTTCAGTC
>JAGDQP010003005.1:0-19953 GCA_022664845.1 Lepisma saccharinum
TAGTGACGACAAGTCAAGGTAAACCAGTGTACTCGCTGACTACTACGACTGGAACGAATATGCCTAGGATTTCGTCCCGTAGCGAGGACTTGTTTGAGGATAGGAGACGTGTCGATCAAAGTCGGATGTTGGGAAAGCGAACATGGCATGAGGAGGTGACCGATGATGTTTTTCCTTTTAGGTCTGAACCTTTTAAGTATCGACATCCTTCTGTTGCCTCTTCTTTACAAATTCCGTGTTCTTAACAACCCGAATTTGATCGAGATCTCAGGTTTGAATTTCCTAAGGTAACTCATACGCCGATTTCTGTGGGTTGTCATGTTAAACCCAATGAATCTTGTGATCCCTTGAGACCATCTCAAAAGGAGGACACTGTGTGTCCTCAGTTACGTCAGGTCGGGAATGTTGTTGATAGTCATTCTGCGCGTCCGTTACGGCTTAATGACATCAATTTCTTCCCTACGTTTAGTGGAACTCCCGGGGAATCCGCTAGGAAATTCTTAGCTGAAATTGTTCAGAATAGCGACCTAATGAAGCTAACGTCTTCTGATAAAATGTTGGTTATTGGTCGTAGGCTGACTGGATTAGCTTTGATCTGGTACACGCACGAGAAAGCTAAACTCGTTACTTACGAAGATTTCGTACGAGCTTTTCTGGATCATTTCGAAAACCCCAGGCTTAAAAAACGTTATTTGCAACAGCTCTACTCTGTAAAATATCATGCAGGTGTTTATGAAAATATGGCACAATTCGCTTGGCAGTTGTTAGATAAATATAAATTATACGCTTCGCCATATGTTGAGGAGGATATAATCGAAATAATGATTCAAGCTCTTCCTGAGTCTATAGGTAAATTATTAAGATTGCACACTCCCGAAAGCATAAATAATCTTATTGATATGTTAAAGAATTTAGACAGTCCTACTAATACTGAGCTAAATAAAGATATCCTTTCTAATTCTGAATCTAATGTAACCGAACCTAAAGGAAATAAAGTTAATAATGACCGTAAATTTAAACCTAAAATCAGAACAACTAAAGTAACCAAATCTAGTAGTACTCAAACTGAACGGGTTAATTTTTATTCATCTAAGAATAATAATAAATCTTCAAATTTTCAAAATAACTCTTCTGGTAGGAGATTTAATCAAAATTTTAATAATGGTAACAGATGTTGTAATAATCAGGTAGAAATAATAATTTTGGAAATCATCGTAATGATAACTATGTAAAACGTCGTCGTTTTTCTGACAATGATTCGTATCGCAGAGGAAATAATCAGCGTTTTGTAACCAATAGTAGTAATATTCCTATGAGTGATAATAATAATCAAAACAATAATCAGATTAGTAGTAACGTGCCAAATAATAGTGTTGCCTATAATTCTCCTTATCAGAGTAGAGTGGTACAGTGTAATTGTCGTACTCTAAATGTTCCTGGAGGTAATGCGGCCATCAGAGAAGTGAAGTGTGGTTGTTCGCAGGTAGATGATCATATGAGAGTTGGTGCTGTTTCAAACCGGCCGTGCTGTTCTCGCGGAGTTGATTTGAACGCCACGGGCGTCCTTCAGTCTGATCGTATGGGAAGGCCGTGCCCTTGTCGTGTGAATCGATCCGATGATGATAGGTTGGGGGAACAGGCTAATCTCGTATCTCATGACTGGGGTTGATGTGGGGAAACATAACCTCAGAAACCTGAAGCGATTTAATTGCTCCGAGCAGCGCAGGCTAGAATTACTGCCTCGAAGCAATTAAATCAAAGACTTACCAAATGCATGGCGGTCGCATGCATTTGGTATTTGCCTTATTGCAATTGAGCGTGACGATGACTTCACGTTAAGTCATGGTTGATTGTGATGGGTATTGTGTGGAAAGATGTGTAATTAAATATTAAATATTAATATGTTATCTTAATCATTATATGTGAATTTTAAATAATATATACATATCTAAATAAAATATTACTAATACTTATTTTCTTATTATCTTAATGACTAATTATTAATTTTCTTTAATATATTAAATACTTTTCTTTTTTTATTACTAAATGGTTTAATCGCCTTTTATGATCTTTCTTTGGTGTTTTGCGGTGCTAAGTCTGGCTCGTATGTGGGATGTGTTTGTTGGTATATCCAGTTTTGTTGAGAAGAAATTCAATGAATGGAGAAAGGTCTTCTCCAATCATTTCATTTCTTTTCCTGGCCCTGGGAGGAATGTAACAGCCTAGTTGCTGTTCCATTTTTATTTTTTATTTTCTCCCCTTCTATTTTCTTAGTCTCCGTTTTGTTTTCTTTCAGTGTGTTCTCCTTAGCTCATTCTCTTTGGTTGGTTTTAGACTCTTTGAGCGTGTTCCGCTTGGATTTTTCTTTGGATTTTTAATCGTTATCCATCCAGGTTTTCGTTAGTCACGCAGCAATGACTTGGATCTAACGCTTGTTTTTGATTGACCCTAGTCAATGCTTCGTGACTTGTTTTTTTGCTGATTGGTGTGAATCAGCCTTCTTCTCCGTTTGCTGGGAGAACTGCTCTCCCACGCCATGTTAGTTTAGTTCCAATTTTTTAAACGAAGCGACTAGATGCATGGGCTTTCCATCACCTGTACTTCCTAAGCCCTGTCTACGAAAGGTAGATATAAATACTAAATTTAACATCATTTTCGATTTTCGTCTGATTTCGTCTATTCCGATGCAATATATTATTCAAGTGCTAACAGGACTCTTCAACATCATCATTTCGAAATTTTCACCGTATTAAATTTTAATATTTTGTTTTTGAGATTATTTATTAACATGTACAATATGTTCTAAATTTCAGTATGGGGCCGCTATTGACCGAATTCTTACATTATAAATATCGGTTCGTTGGATTTCAATAATCATATGCCAATTTCTCGTCTCCAGTTTTCCATATCTATTCGAAATTCCCGGTTAGCCATGTCTGACAGCTACCGCATATTTTCCATACTTGATCAAATTAGCAACAGGTCTGCTCGACTATCTTTGCGTACCGTTTTTATGTTAATAGTAAATTTTAATTTATTCGACATGGTTCGATAATTTTGGTTTCAACTCCAGCCACTATTCTCCAATGAAAAATTCATATTTTATAACAATATTTTGTATTTTCAAAATTTATTCAGAACGTCTTTTGTATAACGTAGTAATCATTTGTAATGACGTCACAAAATTATTAAGGTTAAAGTGATTCTTTAATTACCATGCATTTTGGACTAGAACTTCTTTCGTGTAAGTAATACTGTACTAAAACTTTTCTAAATTGTACAACAATATTTCGAAAATAATTTGTGAAAACATCAACGAAATTTGTTAATTATTACAGAAATTATGGACATTAATGTGTGACTACATAACTTTCAGTTCTGCTTAATTCATATATACCAGCGATTCAAATTTGTTTGTTTTACAATTCAACAGTAATTCTGTTCAGATTCTGATAAAATTATCATAGCCGAAAGCGTGAAATATGTAAATTCAAAGCAATAAATTGAAATTCTGAAATTTTTATATTTCTTCGGAAACAATCTTGAGTTTATATTCAGTGAACGTAGTGTAGAAACCTCTCAGTTAACCAGGTACGATCTAAGGCATTAGTTGAATATCCTCGTACAGTGTTTGGTAATATTTATAATGTGCAGTGAGTTATTTAATGTTTAACTTGATATCTATTGGAAATTAGCTATGAATCGTTACGTGAAGTTGACAGCAATTGATACTATATTATTTATGTGTTTCGGTAAACCTATCGTTTTAAGTACTGTGACTTTTAATTAGATTAGATCGGTTCATAAATCAGTAGACCAGTGGTAGGATTCTTTCGCCAGCTGAGAAGTGATTACTTGGGAAAGGAACTATATATTGAATTTCTGGTTATTTCTGCGTTGAAATATGAAGTAACTCCAGCATGTGATTTGTGTGAATATATAAATATTATTTGCGTTTTGCGTTATGACACTACGTTTGGATTGAGTTGCGACCGTCATTCGTTGTGTTCGTTCGTCTTTATTTCAGGAATTGCGATTCCAGACTACAGGTGTGGGCCCTACTAAGGTAAAGGTAAGACATGGTCTTTTGCCACCCTGTAGACTTCAAAGTGAGTAAAGACACCGTATGAGTCACATATGAGTCGTTTTGCGTAAGATTATTTCCCAAGTAAAGATTTGCGTTTTTCTTTCTTAATCTGTCGCTAATCTGAACCAGCTGGTACTTCGGAGTATGAACTGACGATCTAATTAAAAGATTGGAGGTGTCGCCTTACCGGTATTTCCTCCCTCGATCTAAATTATTTTTTTTACAGTGATCACAAGGATCTGGAATCCTCTTTCCCAGATATTCTTAAATCTGGAAGGCATTTCTGCGCCGCTCGTCTGGGGTGTAGAAAATGTTTGGAGCTAGAGGTTAAGTTAGATGCGTTGCGTGGGTACTCTAGGCTCCTGGCGACCCTATTTGTCTGTGTGATCCACTTTTGGGATCATTAGGTTGGGGGTGCCGTTTCAGTTTTTGTGCGACTCCAGCCAGGATTGCCAAAAACCTGTGCGTTTCATCCATCTGCTATACGGCCGTACTACAACTTTCGCAATCGTAAAATATTACCGGCAGAATAACCGTTCCGTATATTTTCAATTTCAACTTTCTTGATATTAATCGCGATGTTAGAAATTTTTGGACTGAATAAAACATGTATTCCCCGATACTAAACGACTTTTTATTTATTCCGTGACCTAATTTTGCTTGTTACGTATACTCCCAAGTATTTAAATTTGTTTACTTTCTCTATCCCTAATTCTTATGTTTTTATTTCCTTCATTCCCTGTGTTTCGGCTTGTTATCATGTATTTTGTTTTATCTTTGTTTACCTGTAGACCTATCTCATCGCACGCTTCTACGAAGACATCGATCTTGCTTTGTAGTGTAGCTATATCGTCCCTTACTAAATCTACATCATCCGCGTATACGAACAGTTGATTCAAACCATTCAATGAGTCCCTTTTTGTCCCCTTTAATTTTTAAAATTGCATATTCTAATGCAAAGTTAAACAGTAGTAGTGACAAGGCATCGCCTTGGTTCAATCCGTAGCGAATCTTGAAACTATCTGACATATTATTACCTATCCGTACTCTGCTTACGGGGTCGCTGAGACACATCTTCACTAGTTGAACCAATTTTTTCGTAATTCCAAATTGTATCAAGATACTGTATAACTTTTCCCTTTCGATAAAATCATATGCTTTCTTAAAATCAATGAATAGCTCGTGAACCGTCCCATTGTATTCCCATTTCTTCTCCAAAATTTGTCTCAAGGCGAAAATCTGGTCCAACGTTGATCTATTTCTTCTAAATCCACATTGGTGATCTCCAATTATTTCATTACGTTTACACTTAGGCGTGTTAACAGAATATTACTTAAGACCTTGTAACAGGTTGGAAGTAACGAGATTCCGCAGTAATTATTACAGTCCGATTTATCGCCTTTTTTTGTAAATCGGAACTATTATTGAGGTTTTCGTTCCTAAAACATACCTTGTCATTTGAGTGACGATACCGTATGATAAGACTTCAGAACGTGACGTAAATGAATATAGATCGTGATGACTTCTCAGCAGACGTTTCGAAACTGAGGTCTTCTTAGCGCAGGATCTCGTCAATGTCTATCCCAAAGACTTACAAAAGCATATTCAAATAAATATATTTTACTTTATTTATCGGTAATATTTAGGCTGGGGTTAACCTTAAGACACGTTGCGTACAAGGGTTCTATTCGAATTTGAATTTTATTTAAGGTCTTTAGGCAACTTTGTCTCAGATCATATGCATTATGATGAGAGAATTAGTGCCATGAAGAAAGCGAAAGAAAATGGGAGAACCCGGATGAAATCCATGTACACGGTGTTTGCCCTCAACAAAGGCCACATGGCATGATCTGGGATCGCTCCGAGGACTCAAGTACCATAAATGAGCGCTCTACTACTGAGCCACCGCAATCCCTGCTGATCCTTTGTGGTACAAATTTCCCCGTCAAGTCACTCGTGATACACTATAAAAATCCGTTAATGTACATTTTAAACACTAATATTCAGGTTGTCAATTGATTACTGTACGACGTAAAGTGTAATCACCATCAATTCAACAGTATTTTACTGAAACGCCACAATATATGTACCGTAAATTTAATAGTATAAAGTTTGTAGTGATGGTGTTTACACTATTTCAGGACAGGTTTTGCGCCGTCTAAGTGATAAACTGATAACATTCGAATGCAAGCGATGGTGTTTGTACCGTATATTTAACAGTATTAATACGTTTATACTGATTGAGTTTACTTTGTTTTTTAGTAGTTTTAGAAAAAATATGATCTTGATTATGTCCCATCTTTATCTAATAACGCAACATTTTGTCTAGTCTTCATTTATAGTTGAAAATTTTCATTTTTATCTTCGCCTGGATTCGAAGCTACTTTTTTGTGAGTTGGTGTCTGTTATTTTAGCCAATCTGCTAAGGAGTCATTCATTTCATTAACACATATATATATAATGTGGCGACATAGGCAGCATTTCATTACATAATAACTTAAAGCAGAAAGCATGTAGAAGTTTCATACAGTACATGTTATTTTTGTATATCATGTGTTATTTTTCCATTATATAAATTTTCCTCCGAAGACACACGATGCTCTTCGGAACGATATCGTACAGTGTTAACCGATATCACACAATGACATCTTTAAACAATAATATTTCCTTAAACTTAATATTTTAATCCGCCAAGTTTATTATGCACGTTTTCTCGACGAAGTACATCACATTTCTCATGTTTCAGGAATAGTTTTGAATGTTGAAACATCGTACCGAAACTAAAGCTGATTGATGTTTAGTAAGAACGGTCAACCATGATCGTTATCCGCTTATTACCTAAGTATTGGCCTGTTATCTTTGTGTTCCAGGGGTATGGACCAGACTTACTCAAGTAGTAGGCAGCGAGTGTTTAATCTATTATAAATTACGAAGGGAATCCTGTAACTAGTGGCTGCTTGTAAGTTTTCATCTACTACCTGTTTGGGTAGAAAAACAGACATTTTTGATGTTGGTATGATATTTGGAATCAACATCCGGGGACGAAATCCTCTGGCATCACCCACGGTAAATCGAACACCGTATGCAGCTACATGTATAACATGTACTTTTTTACTGCCTTGTTGAACATAAAATTGTGGTTTGAGAGCCAAAGCAGTGTTACTTTAAGAAGAAACTTTTCGAGAGAATATTTTTCAAAACTTCGGTTCCATCTACATAAAGTATTTTATTATTACCATAAATATTTCTGCTGCATGTCTTGTACTTTGAGGAGAGCAATAACTCCCGCCATGCGAAAGGTTCACTTGCGTTAACTTACCATGCGAAAGGTTCCTGGTTCGATTCCTCGTCATGGTAATATACCTGTATATATGTGATATTTTAAAAACTTTTTCTGTAGTTTAAGTGCAAATATGATGTGGCATTATGCTTTTGAAATATAAAGTGAATGTTAGTGTTCTGTAGCATTTTTGTTCTTTCACTCGTATTCTTCTTTTTTACTTAATTTACCTAAAATCTGCTAATTTACATAGTACAATTGTATCTTCACATAAAACGCAGTATGAAAATAAGAATAAATAAAAGGTTGCATTATACTTGCGGATTTGTATTATTATTATTATTATATTTTGGGGGACCAATTCAATAGATCAAAAAAAGTACAAATAAATTGATACCTTAAAGTTAAATAATAAGACTGTCACTGATTCCAAAGATATTGCCAAGGTGTTTAAGGACCATTTTGCTAAAACTTTTAATCAGAGCAATGATAACAATTGTAATATTGGTATTAATCATATTTATGTCCCAAAACTGAATGCAGGATAAAGTATCGGCTCAAACAATATGCTCAAATATGTCAATGGCCTGTAGTGATTACTTGGCTCCAGCGTTAGCTAAAATACTGAACGAATCATTAATACAAGGGTTTTATACGGACATCTGGATAAATGCACTGACTATTCCCATTCACAAACATGGTAATAAGACTGATCACTCGTATATTTGATGATTTTGGTTTTGCCCGTATATTTGAAACTATTGCTGCTAAACACCTGTAATTCAATTTAAATTGTTATTACATTAAAAATAATACAGCTTTATGCAGTTAGAGTCCATTGTTACAAATTTATGTCAAACTATTTATTTCATACAAGTTTGTATGTGTAAGAGGATGCAATGTGATGTCATATACATTGATATGACCAAAGCATTTGAATTAGTATCTCATTCCATATTGTTACATAAATTGAGTATGATGTACACATGAGATGGTTCGCCAGCTACTTAAATAATGGAACCTTTCAGATAAAAAAGGGATACCCTATCCTCCAAAGAGTTAATCGGTAATGGCATTCTACGGTGTTCCCATCTGAGACCTTTATTGTTTAATGTTTTTGTTAACGACATTTCTACAAAGGTCACAAATGTAAAGCCATTATTGTATGCTGACGAAATAAAATTATTAAGTACACAGATGCTCAAAATGTTTCTCTAATATATAGGGACTTGGAAGCAGTCGGCAAATGCTGAAAAGAAAACTATATGAAGAAAAATGTTAAGAAAACAAATTGAATTAGTTTTACAAACAAAGCTAATCGCATAGTGAGTAACTATAGAATAATGGAGAATAATCCATAAAATACACTCAATAAAAGATTTAGGAGTAATATTTGAACACAATTTAAAATTCCATCAACATTTAAACACAATAATTGTGCAGTGAAAAATCTAATTGGTTATATACTTAATTAATGGTATTGATAGAATTTTTATATTGCTATATAAGAAATTAGTCAGGACTAAAATTAAATATGCTGCTACGGTATGGCATAGTAATACCAAAATAGATTCAGATAAAATCTAAGGTATTCAGAAATGCTTTTTAAGATTATTGTGTCATAAGTGGAAGTTGTAAATGAATATGAACATGAATATTGATGTCAGTATTTTCAAGTTGAGCCTCTGCATGAAAGAAGAAAAATATTGATATGGAATTTATTAAGCACTTATTCACAAGTTATTAAGTATTGTTGTAAAATATTATGATAGAGTTCCCACACATAATATGAAAAACCATAACTTAATCAACGCAAAATTTAGCTAATTCCAAAATATAACCAACGCAAAATCTAAATCTAATACCTAGTTAGAATGGTAACTAATACTAGTTATAGTTTGGCAAAATAAACCTGAAACCAGAATGAGGACTGTTTACCATTTGTAGAAAACCTTCTAATTTTATTCTAGACATACATCTCATTTATTTTTAACTGTACTGTGAATGTTAATTGTCAATAATGTAATTTTGTAAGGACAATATATTTTAAATTTTCAAAATATGAAACAATTTGTTTTATAATACAGTATCTTTACTGCTGACTCGTGTTATATTGTCTATAATGCTGCTCATAACTTTTTAATAAAGAATTACAATTACAATTAGATCTGTAAGTATATGCAGCGGTTTATTTAATATTATTTTCATGCTGTTTCTGTCCTTCAAGCGAACATACAACTTTACCATGTAAATTAGGAGATCTTAAGTAAATGAAGCAAAAAGAAGAATACGCATGAAAGAACAAAAAATCTACAGAACACTAACATTCACTTTACATTTCATAAACATACTGTAACACATAATATTTGCACATGCACTCAGAAATAGTAATTATATATTAACATGGCAAGTTCTCCAACCAGTAATCTTTTGCATGACAAGCGAAAACTCTATCATTTACCCACGAGTGGTATGCGACAAGAACTATGATTACCGCACAAAGCGTTTCTTGTACTCTTATCAGAGGTTACAGATTTTACGACCCGCTAGCTGGGAAACTATGACCTCAGCAAATAAACTTTAAACACATGACATTTGAAGTCTTTTAAATGGAACTGGGTCTCACTCACAAGTAGGAGTAACAGGTTTAGGTACCTTCCTTGCAAGATTATTTTTACTATGATATTTTGTTTTGTTTTGGAATTCCCGTATTCTCTTTTCAAAAAAGCACTAGTAATTATATGCACACAGTCGTAGAGATATTCAAAGTACTTGTAAGTCCAAATCCTAATGAATCTGCTTTAAAAATCTCTGATAAGCTTGTTTTCTTCTTGGTGGAGCAAATTTCATTTCGCCAAAATTTGTTGCTTTTCCTTTTCTTCATTTGTGTTTCGTGCAATATGTATCGGGGAACGTCAAACACTTTTTAACTGTAGCAAGAATATCCATTTTTACTGCCTCTAAAGCTTAAACCATATTTTATTTGCTCCGAAAGTTTTCTAAAGTATCTCAAACGTATGTACAAAGCACTGACATTAAAGTCCATGATCAACATGTGTTTATATAATCCTTAGAACCGAATGTTCTGTTTTTAGAACAGGGTCATTTTATTCACGTTTTCTAGATATCATATAAATATGATTCTGGTCCTTCATTAATACAACACACAAACTCAGCGGAGAGATTCAGTACACTATGAGGTCTACTCCTCGACTAATGTTTATAACGCAAGCTGACTATTGTACAAGCTACAAAGTTGCAAGATTCCCCAATTGTGTCGGAATTCCCAACTGTTGAGTAATCCCCAAATGGCCGTACATTTATATTTTAGATATAAGAGAAACTGTTCAATGTAAACTGGATAAACTCAAAATAAATTACTTACTAAACCATTTCATGATCATGAACAGCAATGCAATACTATTCACTATTTAGGTTAATAAAACGTTTAGCAACAACTCAATTGTAGTAGGGAGATTGGTGGCAAATGTTTGATAAACATTCAAGATATTTAAAATAGAATCCATAGTTTAATACTTTAGAGCTATAACAGATTGTATATATCTTAGATATATTAATAGTGTAGAGTTTACTCTAGTACTTGACTTCACGAAACAGCAAAATACAAGTAAAAAGCAAGCAATTAGTTGATTTATACTTTAATGATCCACTTCTGTGTTGTTCTCCTTTAGATGGGTTCTAATTCTAAAATTAGATTTATCTCTAAATATAAACAGAAAATTTATACTATATACTTATACGTTTGTGCAAGACATCACTTCATTATGAATCATCCCATTCAAGCTATTCGTTGTTTTATTTGTATTAGTAGTATAAAAACACGGCTTTTACTGTCATGGAAGATCTTGTTCTTCCTTACATGTTACATTCTCCATCATGTATCAGGTGACGAAGTGACCACCTGCCGTTAAGTCAAAGATGAAAAGCTCTATTTATAAGTTTCGACTGAGCAAGTTTATGTTTCATCAAAAATATATGGTTGCAAACTGTGAATAGTTCTCAACATCCAATATCATCCAACTTTTTATTATCTTTGCAATATGCAATAACGAAGGTACATCATCTGGCGAGAAACAGATAAAAATGTTGCTGCACTTCCAAGTAAAAGAAAGTAAAAAAAAAGGAGAATATGTGAATTGTGAATACAGCTCTTAAGAAGATATCTTTTGCCTTGTACTCAATAGAGAATATAACATGTGAAGAGGCTGGAGGAAAAGGTGGTAGTTACGTTGTCGCTTAGTATTTTCAAACATGGCAGAGGGAAGGTAACTGCTGGGTAATAAAGTACAATATTGCGTAGAGGCAGTGTGTACATTCTCTGATCGCTTTCTCATTAGCTAGATCAATAGTGAAGAGAAAGAAATTTAGTTCTAAAGTAGTTTTGAATTCAGTTGTTTAAAATATCTACAGAGTTACAGTCAGGAATTAAAACATTTTTACAAATCAGTAAACTTGTTCACATGAACAAATGGATTCGCAGATACCAAACTACTCTTTCTATCAGATTGATTATTTAAAATTTTCTGTATTATTTTCTTTTCACTATAATGTTCCTTATTACATCATATTCTTGCATAGAGCAAAACATACTAATACTGCGTCAATTCAACTATCTTCCTTTGTGTTAAGTAGTTGTGTTAAATTGTAATGCATGGTCTGTGTCACTGCAATTCTGTCATGGCGGCAAGCTTAAACAATGGACATTTCCGTTTGCCCCGTCCTTATAAATTTTACAGTTTATTTGTGTACATCGGATTAAATAACATATAATGTTTTTTTTAAATTTCAGCGCTACGGTTTTCCGTTACGTAGAAATGTAGCATGAAATACTGAGAATTCAATCTCCTACGTCATATAATGAAAAACATCCTCTGATTGGTTTGACGTAATCAATCCGTTGTATTTCCGTAGCTATAGCTTGTCCCTATCTTACATTCCTTATTCAGAAGTTTGAAGACAAAAAAAAACAAAAACGCGAAAGAACATTTACTTCATCACTTAACGAAATAATTAATGTACAAATCTGCAGAACATACTTCAATAAGTTTAAACACCAAAACATGCGTTTAATAACAGAAATTGCTCGAAACATAGACAGGAGGCAGTCTTAACTTGCAATGTTCTTCTTATCGCTTATTCGTGCAACTGTTGATATCTTGTAAATTTAGCTCAGTTGGTTAGCGCATGCAACTTTTAACTTTTTATACTTTCACCTAAGGCTGTTCGAATCCTATCAATGGCCGTGTTTTATTTTATTTCACGAAACGCAAGAGTAACTTCAATGTGAAAGTTTCAATTTACGTTTTTGTTTCTTACATGCTTTTATTATTATTTTATACAGTGACATATTAAAACTATTCAATATATTCACGGCCTACAAGTACGTTAAATTGTTAACAGATGGCAGTAACGAGCACTATTAATTCATGTGCTTTTAAGTTCTTAAAAAATACTTCACTAGCATTCATTAAAATAGTATACGATTGTCGGATGTAAAAACCCACATTTTTTACAGAAAAAAGAGGCAATTCTTTTTAAATACAAGAGTTCTAAAGAGCATTATTAGAAGATATCTTATGATTTAATCATGAAATTGAAAAGAAAGAGCTGATATAAATTAGTGTTGAAGCTACCAAACTATATCAATATCTTAAAAAGTATTAAAAGTAAAAATCAATTTTAAATGAATAAAACGAACTAAATGACGTGTTAAGGCATACAGAAACGCTATTCACCACTTATATTATTTCTTTCGATCCATTTTTGCGATCTCTTTTTAAAAATACTAACAAATCAAATACCATTTGTATGTCAATGACAAGCAGGCGGAAGACTGATTACGTCATAACATGGCGGCGCCCGATTAAGCGCAAGGCTGAGACTCTTCTGAAGCAAGTCTTTATAACTCTTGATAGATTCATCACAGAAAGAAAAGAAAATGTTTTCCGTAGTCTGCTTTAATGGAAGAATTTTTTATTGCAATAAACAAATACTACCGGAAATGTCCATTGCATTAGTTGTACTGTAACTAAAATGTATTAAAGAGGTAGGCGTAATAAGAAGAATGCAGCCGGCTAGAATGTTTCCATTCTGTATACGTTAATCCGGAATAGATCTGAATAGTTACAGTCCTACCTGAACACCACCACTATATTGCAATCTCTTCCCTCAGACCAACTGTATCTACCACATTCATGTGCCCACGATGTTTCGAAGTAATAATATAAAAGGATCTTCCAATATTTTACTAGACCAAAGTCCAGGAAAATAGAAGACTAAATTCCTGCATTAATTTCTCCGATTCGCCGTGAAAACAAGTCAGGGTCTTTGTCGTCAATAAATTAAAATAAATTAAACTCAGCAATTTTCTACGTCAAAATGTACCAACATCTGTTATAACTAACTTTTATTATTCTGATTTTAAATGAAAATTTAGATTACCTAAAATAAGATTTATTACAATAAAAATAATAATAAAGTAAATAGAATCTATAATACTGTGTAATGTAAGTACACTAGAACACTAATTTAGAAAATGCAGTATAGTTACAAAGTAGCATGAGTAAATCCACGGCATATCCAAACAGTGAAACTAATTGCACAAAAAGATACAATTTAGAATAATATTAATAATAGTACACTTGACTTAAGAATATCACAAATCATACTGTCAAACAAGTATCCATTTACTACAAACTATGATGCACATCTAACATGGCGGTAGACCTGCTCTGAACAGTTCCAAAGAACAACTACGAATTTTTAAGAAAATAATGGCAAATGATTTTCCGAAAATATCACAAGAAATAGGCTGAAGCATTTAGTTACTAATACTTAAAAAATATCAAAACAGTAGACATAATTCAGAATCACTAATCGGGGACATCGTACAGAAATATAAAGTAATAGAAAGAAAACAACAAAACTCAGAGAATATCAGTTTCAACTGGCGCCGGTGCCTTTTGAGAGCATGAGGTCGGAGAGAACAGCGTTAATCCACGTTACCTGCATCTAAAGAACTGCGTTAGTCTATACGAAAGACTGTTAGCTGATTGGCACAGCATATGATTTACGAGAGTACTGGCAAAAAGAAAGACAGGATAAAGTGTACTGGGTATAGATTATTTCGTCATTTCGTCTGGCTATATTAAATAGTGAAATGGAATTGTCTATAACATTGCCATTACTAGCAAAGTACTTTTTTTTTAAATAAAAGGTTTATGATTGTAGAAAAAGGAAACAAGCAAAATGTAATAAAAATAAATCTGAAATTTCTCGGCAGTGAGCGATGAATGTGTATCAACAAGTTCTGAATCCTACGTTAGACGGAAGATCTCTTTCTATTCCTCATATATCTTTCTCTCTCGCTTTCTTTCTCTCTTTCTTATTCTCCTTCTTTCCACCTGTCTTTTTCTCTCTCTCTCTCTCCCTCTCTCTTTCTCTCTCTCTCCTCTTCTTCTTTTAGCCCCTATTTCAGAGGAAAAGTTCGAGCTTTTTTTCTCTTTCTTTCTCTCCTCCGTTCCGACCAGTGTTCCTACCTCCGGAAGTTTCCCTCGAAGAATTCCTGCACTGAGCGTGACCTAGATGCTAATGGCGGAACTACGTGTCTCTATGATATTTCCCTTGCACAGACACACAACTACACACACACACACACGTGTACATACTTCTTTCTCCTTTCTTGTACTACCTCTTGCCACTGCCTGATCCACATCTCGTCTCTCGTCTGTCTTTTTTCCCTTTCCCAGGTTCCCCGCACAAGAATTCCATCGCCCGTCACACAACGAAGCCACATGAAATTGATTTTAGCAAAGAGAAGAGGGAATTTAGTAAGGGGAAAAAATAAAAGAAAAAGGGACGTAGAAGGAGGAGGAGAGATGTTGCGTTAAGGGAACAAAAGACGAACAAACAGCCAAGAGAATGAAGAGAAAATTTCATATTTACTTTTTGTTAAGCCTTCCAAGAAATCTTTTATAAGAATATGTCGTTTTCTTTCTATCCGTCCCTGGACAGAGCGTTTATATGATATGAGAACGTGCTTAGATTACTAAATACTACACGAACTAAGAATAGCGTTTAAATTTTCCCCATTGTGTATCTTTGCCCCCTATTACCCTATACAGCAACATTGTTTCCTTTAATATATCTTTGTCCCTTTGAAGGATTCTACAGGTTTATACTATTGTGGTGCTCTTAAGATCAGTTAGGTGAAACTCATTAATTAAAAGGAAAAATAAGCGTACATTCAGAATTCAAGTTTTCAGACTTGTTTTTCTTGTTTTTGTTCGTTACTGTTTCATTTTCTTCCTTACTTCGCATTGTAAAACATTAGTGTACTCTTTAACACATCTTGTACGCGTTTCTTTCGAAATTACTTTAGTTTAGTTTCGCATTTAAGGACTTACGGAAGGTGTGTGTAGTTTATTCTGTTTTTGAAGGTGAGTCCCGTAGTCTCTTCTTATTTAGCATTACGTTTAAAATACTTGTTGTACATATTTTCGTTCACTACATGTCACTAATAACTAATTTTTACGTTGAACTTTTTTTTTCAAGATATAGATAAAAGTAACAAATTTCATGTTTCATTAAACCCAGTTCCTTCAAACAATAGACTATCAAGAGGAGAAGCTACGTTCTATCCCCCTCTCGCCAACTAGTATTTACGTCCGTCCTGAGCAACCAAGACCAATGATTCAGTCACTCCAAGTTGTATGAAACACTGTACAGAAATTGTACAAAAAAGGTGTTCAAATAACGTATTTTTACAGCGTATCGCATCACGGTATTCGTAAATATTTGCACAAGATATCATAATCGCTTACAAAGAGGATCTAACTATTATACTGTAATGATAATCATGACAGCAGCAAATCGTTAAAGAGGAAAGGGGGACGGTACTACCGACACAGTCCACACAGTCTACTGGTGAAGACATCTGATTTCCACTCAGCACAGGGGGTTCAAGCCCTGTTTACACCGGTCGATCTGGTTAAGAGTCAGTGTTTACAACGTTGATTGCTAGCAGCAAAAATGTGTTCGAAGATTACGAGTTCAAAGTATAGTCCAATAAGTGTGCAAATCAGATCGTCACTGAGAAGAACACGAACGTTTAAGTACTGCTGCCCGTGATAGTGACTGATATATTTTTAAATATTTCCGTTGCTTTAACCACGCGAATGGCGGTATACAAGGTGCGTTCCATAAGTAATGCGACCATTTATTTCTTGACGTGATGATACTACGCAGTCCGTATTAGCCTGCTGGGCTAAGTGGAGGGTTGTGTTAGCTTTAAAAATCGCCTGGTCTCAGTCGCCTGCGAGCTGACGGAGAATCAGGACGAGCGTTCCCACGAATCCCATTTTGAGGTTATGTAACACGACGCGATAGATCGTTCTGTGGAACAACATTAATCTATCAAATTTTGCGTGAAACTTGGAAAGTCCGCCACCGAAACGTTTCCATTAATTCAGCAGGCCTTTGGGAGTGATTGCTTGTCCAAATCACAAGTTCTCCGATGGCACAAGTCATTCAAGGAAGGCCGAGAGGATGTCGCCGACGAACCCCGCAGTGGACGTCCATCAACCTCCCGAATCGACGGAAATGTGACGCGTGTGCGTGATTGTTTGAATTCTGACCGACGGTTGAGCTTTCAGTTGATAGCAGAAACTTTAAACATGACGAAAACAACCGTTTGTCGCATTGTAACCGAAGATTTGAACATGAAAAAGCTGGGCGCCAAACTGATCCCAAAAATGTCGACCGACGAACAAAAGGAGCGCCTTCATTGTCAACGATTTCTTGGACAGGACTCACACCCCATTGCTTCCCCAGTCTCCCTACAGTCCTGACCTGACTCCTGCAGACTTTTGTTTGTTTCCTCGCTTAAAAGGAGGCCTGAAAGGGAAACACTGGAACACGATTGAAAACATCAAGACCCATGTTACATCGGCTCTAAAAGACATCCCGGAGAAGGCCCTCCAAAATGCCTTCAAGGCCTGGAAACACCGCCTCCAGAAATATATAGACGCAAGATGGTGCTATTTCGAAGAGTTTTGGTTAATTGTACAAATATGTTCAATAAATGATATTTTATGAATTTGGTCGGATTACTTATGGAACGCACCTTGTATACCCACTTATAGAGCCTGGCTGCTACCTTCCGTCTTCATGCCCCACAAGAGTGGTCATATAGAGGCAATATCCCTCATAAATGACTGGCGTAGGTCATAGATAGCAGTTGCCCTATAAATGTAAGTTTAGTAAATAAAATCTGCTTATTTTAATTATTTGTGAATAAATATATCGAATCGTATTTATGACCTTTGCCTCAGTACCGCATACGGGGGTGAGAGCATGTGGGGAGAAAGGTCGCTCAGAGCCTGCAATAAAAAGATATTTAACAGAATTTTTTTCCGAATATTTCATCAAAATCTGTGGTTTTCTAATATTTTATTAAAATCGTAGTTTTTTCTTGTTCAATTAATCATTTAACCCTTCAGAGGTACAAATTCTATTGAATGTCGAACAGCAGAAGTCGTAAAAAACCAATTCTATTGAAAGAGATCTTTACCTTTAACTAAACTCTCCATACCTACTGACACAATAATATTTATCCAATATTAGCCTCATATCAATGATTAGGAATCATATTCAAAATCCTCATCTAGATGCCGGCCGCATCTAAGTTTGAAGCTGTATCATCCAAACACGATGCAAACAGAGTAAAAAAATAATAAGGTTTCTTTTTCATTTTTCTTTTTAACTGGAGAGAGATACCTCAAGATGACTGAATTCATACATTTTACAATGTTTTACATTATTCACATTTTTCTGCAGCGCTATTTTTGAATTGTTAATGTATCGTTTATTCATAGAGTGTGTAGTGCATTTTTCAGATTCTGTAATTATGCCGATGAAAAATGGCTACCGAAGTTTCATTTCTATGTAACGTCTTTATAGGATGACTCACTCTATAGAACCACAACGAAAAGCTTACGATAACATGAGGAGTTTTCTATGAGATCTAGTTTTAAACCGTTCTAATTGGTTAGAATGTGACCTTTTGATTGGTGTTTGAAAACGAGACAGGAGGTGGAAGGGGACACAAGCCATGACGTGCTTTATGCACCAGTTTGCTTGAAATTATTGATATATCGGGTCTATGCTATTCGTTGGCGTCTCAAAAGTTACTTGATATAAGGATTGTCTTTTTCACGTGTAACGAAGTCCTAACTTCTCGAAAGGTGATTGAATTCTTGTAACTGGTATTTAATCAGAAAAATTAGTTATGAATTGAACTAAAGTTTAATTTAATATATCACTGATACGTCTATTTTGAAATTAGTAAACAGTGATCCTTTTTTATCACGGTTAAAAGTGAAACGAGTGGAAAATGAGGAGAGTGAAGGAAAATCCTTATGTATAAAATTCTTGGAAAAGTTACTGGAAATTCTCTAAATTATATTGATTTGATACACGAAAATACTGAACAAAGTTGTGAAAAACCTGCAGTATCCTTTATTGATAAAAGAGATCGTATCCTTTAAATCCTGAAAAGAAATTTTGTGTGTTGAAATTAATTGGAATTATTTTGATGGTTTTGACTTATGATTAGAAGGGAAAGAAATTGTATGGTAAAAGTCTCTTCAATTGTCCAACGGACAAGGTATGTATTATTAAGTCATTTCTTTGTTTATTTTATTGATAATAAAACAGATTTTGTTCATGTCAAACTTTTCCTTATTTTGTGTTATTAATGCTCTTCTTTCTTCAGAATAAGAGGTAGAGAAAATTGTCAGTTTATTTTATTGATTAATGAATTGTTCACATTCTTGTTTGCTTTCCTTATGTTACTCGGGGACGTAATTGTTGTTTTTTTTTTAATTTACTAAAGCTCAAGAAAAGAAAAAGAAAATTTTAAGAAATGAAATTGACATAAATTTCACAATTTCAAATATTTTCCTTGAAATAGAATTAAGGAACCCTGTATGTGTATGTTTGTGATGAGAATTTTCTTTAGGTATTTCCATAGAGGCGAAAATAAGATGACTATTATACCACGTAATTGGTTGATTAATTCCCAATTATTACACGGGGTATATGACAAGTTTATTGCTAAAAGATAATAAATTTGATACAAAAATTCTGTTATCCTGTACGTCCAAATTATTGATGACTAGAATTTTTGGTGATGTCTGGATTGGTAAGTTTAACTGCTTTTAAAAAGACAACACACACTACAAGTGGAAAACATTTAAGTCAATTTTGTATTGGAAATGTTAAAAACAAATATTCTAATTGTTTACAATATTTTGACTGTGATTGTATTTCTGGATTGTTAACAAAGAATTCAAGTGTAGTTATAGTATATCAACAGATAAATTTTACTTTGTTTTTACGAAACACTTTATGTTGTGGAAACTGATTATATTGTCCGTAAGTGATGTTATTGATATCTTTCATTACTGTAGGGTAAGAGTTCCGAAATATAATATTATTGGTAGATTTTGTAATGTGATGTTTCCCATCGTCTATTGATATAATTTTGGTTAATTTAATTTATATA
>JAGDQP010003005.1:27819-98245 GCA_022664845.1 Lepisma saccharinum
AGGCGCCACTTGCTTGTTTTGACTGCTGATAACGATTTGCAACTCACAACCAGACAAGTTTCATGTCATAGTGTAGTGTTTAATAGCGTTGAACATGGCGCAATTTGTACCTACAAACTACGATGTGGGGACAGCAATGCTTTTTGTTACCATTTGAAGAAAACTGCTGCAGAATCGCAAAGCATGCTTGTCGAAGCTTACGGTGATCATGATCTTGGTAAGTCACAGTGCTATGAGTGGTTTACAAAATTTAAAAAAGGCGATTTTGACGTGAGAAACGAATAACGAGGAAGACCACCGAAAAAATTTGCAGACAGCGAATTGCAAGCTTTGTTGAATGAGGATGACGCTCAAACGCAACAACAACTCCCAGATCAATTAAATGTGACACGAGAAGCAGTTTTCATACGTTTAAAAGTCATGGGCAAGGTTCAGAAGGTGGAAAAATGGGTTCCACATGCATTGACTGAACGACAGCAGGAAAACCGAAAAACCACTTGCGAAATTCTGCTCGCCAGGTACAAAAGGAAATCATGTCTCCATCGTATTGTGACTGGTTATGAAAAGTGGATCTATTTCGAGAATCCTAAGCGTAAAAGATCATGGGTAACTCCAGGAGAACCGGCGACATCGACTGCAAGACCAAATCGCTATGGACGGAAGACAATGCTTTGTGTTTGGTAGGATCAGAAGGGAGTGATCTATTATGAACTGCTGAAACCTGGCAAAACCGTTACTATCCAACGTTACCGACAACAAACAAAAGATTTGCATCAAGCTTTGCGTGAAAAACGACCAGAATATGACTAAAGACAACATAAAGTGATTGTGCTTCACGATGATGCACCCTCCCACACAGCAAAACTGGTCAAGGAAACAATTGTAACGTTTGGCTGGGAAATCCTTTCTAATGCGGCTTACTCGCCAGACTTGGCGCCTTCCGATTTTAACTTATTTGCATCCATAGGACACGCACTTGCTGACCAGCGCTTCACATCGTACGAAAATGTACCAAAATGGCTGATGACTGGTTTGCAGCACAAGAGGTATAGTTTTTTTGGTCAGGCATCCACACATTGCCGGAACGATGGCAGAAATGTATCGCTAGCGATGGCCAATACTTCGAATAAAATAGTTCTTAGCATTGTCATCCAATCACTGTGTCTTTTCTGTATATAAATTCCGCTTTCATATTTACACACCCGGTATTTTGTGTCTTCCAACAAATATTCGTTAATCGTCGTCTTCTTTTTCTGAGAGAACTGTAACTTTCCTACCTTAGGTAATTCGGTTCGGTGCTTCCCCATTCATTAGTATTCGACGTTTGCGAACAGAAGTTTCTATTCGATTGTTCATTTTTGCCTTGTAAAAAGATATTTGGTAAGAACAGGTTTTGAACCTTTTACCAAATTGTAGGGTATGGTCCTCATATGTATAGAATCTAGGAAAATATATTTAAATGGGAGATTATATCATAGATACATGAAACATTGAAAATTAACAAAATTTCTATTTATATAATTTTTACATTGCTTACATTTGGACAAGAGTTCAGCTCAAAGTCTTTTCTACCATAATCATTCGTGGCTGTAGTGGTAGCGTCAAATTCATTCTGTCCACACTTTTCCATGGCAACGGGAGTCAGGTTGCCTTTGATTGTCCATCTTCAGAGTTGGGCAGTTCTTTACTTTCCCAAAGCTTTATATTTCGTGCAAGAGAAAAAATATATAATTTAGTACATACAACACATTTTTGTCATTAATATTAACAGAATTACAACAATCCTCGTATAAAAGTTCATTTGGTGATAGTTTTTATTACTTTTTTTCTATTTAATATATTTCTGACTACAATTGCAGATAGCCGTAGTATTATAAGGTTGCAGTGTTGCACACACAACTATTTTTAACATAAGAGTAAAACCATAACTTCAATTCCTCTCAAGTATCTAATAAGTTATATAATTTTGCCCCTCTGTGTTCAACGTTCGCTTTCCGGAAGAGAAAAATACTTCACGAAGAAAAACGCGACAAACACCTGACTGTAGTGTTAACTCTGCCTCTTCTTAGTGTTATCATTGCTTCATCCTATACAATTATTAAAGCAGCTTCATTTGGCAAATTCGCTGCCACAACTACCATTTAATTACATGAATTCGTCGCCATTTCCTTTTCCTGAGAGAATACAGAGAGACAAAAAATTACCATTTCATCCAGCAGAAGAAACCAAAAACGTGATCTAGAATGGCATTGCTTGGTGGCTTCGTGACGTCAGACACAGTAATCTCAGCGCAAAGCCTATACTCCTTTCGGAACGTGTTGTTTAATTTTACTTGGTTCTTCACAGTTTCTGTTTCATTTGTGCTCAAAATAGTAAAAATTGAAACATTCTCTATTTGCTACCGGTCCTTCTTTAACCGAGTCTAAATAAATAAACATGAGTAACACTTATGGCTGAAATACATGGTAAATTTCTTTATTACAATATATAAAACATAATAGACTTACCTGGCAGTACTTTTAAGTCAGTATTTTTAAAAGTTTGGTTTCGTATTGCTGAAGATAAGGGACATATTCTAGATTTGAAAAGTGGGGAGACCAAAGATTGGTTCTTGCCGGGCTTGCAAGGTTACCAATCCCATTTCTCTCTTTATCTTTTTTCGTTTTTCCTATAACTATCTATCTTCCCCGTTTGTGTGTGTTTGGTTGCACTCTGCTAAATTTTTCGACTATCTTTTCAAGGTGAGAAACATAGGCGGAGGCGACAATATAGTCCGTTACTTCCGTGTAGTCGTTCTCGAAAATAGTATGATACCTGCATTGTTAGTTAAAATTGAAAGCCTCAGACTACTTCGAATTCAAAGTAGGTATGTTGCCTGAAGAATGCTAAATTCTAATTCCTCAAAAAATGCTCGAAGTAATCTTAATAAAACATTATGATAAAAATTCATGATAAGATCACTTCTCTCATTTTTTCAATACTCCTAAAAGTGAAATACTAAATTCAAAAATCCTTTCTAGCATAGCAAAAAAGTACAAACTCTTCCAGTTCTTGTGTTAAAACAAATATAAAATGTATCTACGGAAAACATTTTCTAGGGAAATTGAACCCGTGACCGAACCGTGCAATGTGACAAGTGGGCTGACGAATATCATGATATAGCGCTCCAGATCATAATAGAGCCTCTATCATGTTTCACAGCCAGGCAAGTCCACATCGTATGCTTGAGAATGTGTTCGCCAGGTAAACACATGTCCACTGGTGGGAAGATTGTAAACTTTAGGGGCTAGGGAATATCAACACGCACATGGATCCCCATTTTATGCAGTTCCCACCTAGTTGTTTTGAATGACACTGGGATGTTTAGGAGCAGCTAAGGTCTGTAGTCGCTTTCTCGGCCGTTGTTTCTTCTGCGACTTCACAATCCGTTTCAAGGCCCGGCGGTCCCCATCCTGCAACTTCGTCTTTCGATCGCTATTGTGCTTTGCCGATCCGGTTTTATCGTGCATTGTGTATGCGGTCATGACTTTCTAGACCATGCCTTGTTACACCGCATAACGTCGCTGTTTTGCTCACAGATGCTCCAGCTAGACGGGCACCCACTATCAGACTTCTTTGAAACTCCCTCAAGTCGGACATCCTGGTCACTCACAACGCCTGCACAACCTCACTCTGCTATTAGTGCACAGTCCATCCTACCTGCAACAAAGAAGAGACGATTAATTTACGCAATGCTCAATGTTACCAAGCACAGTTAAAATATGTCCCACTTTTGACAAGCGTCTCCATTATTTTGTCCAATACCTGTATTCTCGAAACGTTCAACAGCGTGTATCGAATGTGGTTGATATCGCGAAAGGAAAGTTTGAATTCTTATACATTTCACGACAGGCAGAAAGTTTGAGTTCTTATAGTATTTGTCACCTGTATTTTCATTTGACATATTTTTGCCACTTTCTCTAATTAAAGTATATTACTTTAAGTGTCCAATGTCTCAACATATTATGTATATAAATATTATATATATATATGCAAGGAGGAATAATGTACCAAGAAGAAGAGCATGTAATACGCGTATTGTTTAAAATGCAAAAACAGTATTTTTGTTGTGTTTGTGTAGAAATGTTTAGCCTAGTACAACAACTTTGTTTTCAGAAATACCACAGATATACGAACTCTTCTTTAGTCAAAGCAAATATTTGCTATATAAATAAATTATGAGTTACTACTATAAATGGAAGTCAAACATTAAATAGCTGTTTAATAAATTAAAAGTTATAACGTGCACAAGAAATTTAAAAAAAATGTTTCCTATGAGTTTATGAAACAACAAATATATTTATTATCTTTTGTTAGTGACTGCTGTACAACGTAATAGGTGTTTGTCGTTATCTTTCTCGTAGGTTACGCTTTAGCACATTAACAAATATATCAGTTTACATACAATTATCAAAGCTAATTTGAAGTGTTATAATTGAATTCAAACTTAAAGAATAGCATTTTTTATTTGTTTGTTTGTTTTTCTTTAAGAGCGGTAAATTTATATAAAGGTGTATAGTGCATGGATTTTCAAACTTCTTGCAGTTGAGACTCCCCTCAACCACCAAAATCTGAACGCACCTCCCCTGTCAAAAATGAAATGTGTCAACCACAAAAATACATGTGTCCCTAAAAGAAAGACTATCACTATGATAAACCATGTTTTATTTATTTATCACTAATGCAAATATCTCATTAACACAGTTGTACACACTGACTACACCTTTTAATGTTATTAGCCGGTGTTAATAATTATAAATTGTGGTAAGTCAGATATTTATGTTAAAGTTGACAAATACGAGCAGAGAGGGAGCTTAAATACTAAAAAACCGGCACATTTCAATGTTGAGCAAAGACAATGGGATGTATGAGCTTGTTTTGAGTCACACAATTTATTAAATCTAGGCACATATTTTCAAATGGCAAGACGCTTCTCTTTCTGGAGATTTATTTTTGACCTATATTTGAATTTGATCACCACCATGGCTGAAAATCCGGTTTCACCGAGATAGGAAGTTGCAAAAGGAAGGAGGACTCGCAAGGCCTTCTTACTTAATTCCGGATACTTATTCTTCACTGAGCTCCAAAGTTCAGGCATCGATGCGTAGAAACTTGGTCTTCACTGTGCTGTCTGAAGAAAGATCAATAAGTTGTTCCTCTACTGGGGTGGTGAAATTTGGTGGATTCTCTGCATTGAATGTATTCATGATCCAGTTGTGCTGTGTCCCCACTGGCAAGTACTTCTCGAATTGGACATAAAGTTGTGTTATGTGTTCCTCAAACACAAATTTGGTTTCTTCATTTAGCTGGTCCCCGGTTTCTTCTAACAACTTGCTTAATGTAGGAAAGCAGTGACGAATGTTCCCGTCTCCAATGCTCCTCTTCCAAAGCACCAACTTTCTTTTGAAGCCTGACACCTTGTCTGACAACTGCAGAATGTGTGTATCATTCCCTTATAAAGACACATTCAAAACATTTAGTTTCTCAAAAATATCACAAAGGTATGGCAACTTCTGAAGAAAGGCACAATCGATGAAATTTTCAGCACTGGGATGATTTTCATCCACAAGATACGAGTACAGTACCTGTTTCAGTTCAGAAACACGGAAAACTATATTGCCGCGGGACAACCAACGTGAGTTGCAATAATATAGGAGAAAAGTATGCTTAGCTCCCATATCAACACACATTCTTTTTTTAAATCTGGCTTTTTTGGGGCGACTTTTGACGTAGTTCACAACTTATATTACTAATGACAGTATATAAGTTGTATACAGTATGTCTTTTAAGTCACTACTAAGATTCTTGGAAGCAAGGGATTCCGTGTGTATAATGCAATGAGTCCAGAGTGCGTCAAGGGCTGTCTTACGTATGAGAGCTTGTAATCCTTGATAACGTCCTGACATGGAGCGAGCACTATTTGTGCATATTCCCATAGATTTTCTTCAGTCCAGCTTGTTTTCTTCCATGAACTTGTCCACAATTTCGAACAACTTGTTTGCTGTTGTTCAAAAGTGCGATATTCTCACAAACCAAAAGATCTTCCAAGAATTTATTATTTCCATCCATGAATCTCACGTGGCAGATAAAGTTTGGATCGTTGTTACTATCATTTGCCTCATCGATTTGAATCGCGAATTCCTGGCCCCTAAGTTGCTGGATTAATTGTTCATTTACATCATCGGCAAGGTCACTTATTCGACGACTAATTGTGCTGTCAGATAAAGGTACACTTTTCAGTTGATTAGCATCAGATTCACCAACCATAATCGAGACCATATCAATTGCTGCCGGCAAAATCAATTCCTCAGCTATAGAGTGCGATTTCTTGCATTGTGCCACACGATATGCTACTCTGTACGATGCTAGAAGGGTTTTCCCGGGCACAGACATTTGTTGAGAAAATGCACTTTTATATCGTTTCACTTCAGTTGCTTTACGGGGAAAATATTCCCGGTCCTTACCTTGTAAGTTGGTGTGCACAGTTTCTAAATGTCGCTTCAACTTATTGGGTAACATGCTATCTGCAGCCAACACTTTCAAACAAATTACACACCGAGGCCTTTCTTCATTACTAACAGTAGTACTGATAAAACCGAAGTCCAAATATCGTTCATCATATTTCCTATACTTCTGTTTTGGTTTCTCTGAGCCACTAGGTTCTGCATTATCCAATTCACGTTTCTTACCCGTCGTCATTATAAACTTATCCATTGCGAATCAATCCACAGAAAACGTCCTATTACACTTAATGTAATTAACACAAAACGCCTGCGCATAAAACACTTGCAGCTACTTTCTTACTGTTCACTGTGAAAACAACATAAATCTAGATGTCTGTCTTTCTTCTCAGAATGGCAAAGTACAAAAAGCAAAGACAAACCGTGGAAACGAAAGAAAAAAGAACCAGGTCGAACAAAAACATCTGAAAATGGCTTCCACCAATGAAAATAAAACAAATAAGACTATTCTTGAATGGCGGTAGTACTTTAAAAAAGACTCAAGAATCGTCCCAAAAATAATAACAGAAAATTAAGAGAGAGAAAAATTCAGCCAACATGGCGTCGTGCGAATTCCAAAGACATTTAAGAATAAATACTATTCTACAGAGATAAAGTAGAAGATCGCTAGTGGCCATCTAACACGCATTATACACGATAAGCAAAAAGTGAAAGGGTCTCTGGGGATCGTAAGTAGAACAGAGGTGATACAAAGGCTTAGTCAACTATGCATTACTAAAGAAGAAGGGTGCAGACCTAAGTATGCGTGTTGCATTATAAATATATTCCTTTGTAGGATCTTTTATTAAAAGTCCTCGCGCCTCCCCAGGGAAGCGCCGCACAGTTTGAAAACCCCTGAATAGTGTATTGCAGAGGAAAATATTATATGATGTGACAAAGTTATGAAAATGGCATTGAAAAACACAAAAAGTTTATTTTTATACATTTAATCTTATAAATGAAATATGAACTATTCTTAATGTCACATGTATCCTTTTTCTTCTGAGCGCTTATTACAAATATTTTACCTCTGCAATGCTTATAGCATACTCAAAAATGTTCTAGTTCTTGTACTTTACAAAGCATTCGTTCAACAAACTGAAAATTTAGCTACTAGGTTTACAAGCTACAGTATAGATCCAATACGAGATACTTTAAGTACAAACCTATTGTCGGCCGGGTGGCCGTGCGGTCTGCGACGGTAAGCCAACGGCTAAAAGGTCCCGGGTTCGAATCTCGACAGGGCCATGGGTGTGGATTTTAATAGCTAAGGAGCGAATCGTGTAGTAAGTTCAAAGTTACTACACTGGCCCATATAAAATTAAGTTTAAAGTTTTAGGTACAAACCTCAGCTGGAATATAGACATTTCCTCTCTGTTTTCTCAATTTTCAGGCAAGCGGGTTCGAAGAAGACCTATACAATACATACAGATTTTTCTTTAAAAGATAATGGAAACTTAGCTTATGGTGAATAGTTCGTGGATTACGTGAATCTTTATTACGATTTCTGTGGCAGAGAAACTATCAGTCAGTGTATGAAGCTTGAAAAGTATTTGTAGTATTTAGTGTGTTGGAAAGTGCATTATACGAAACTAATATGGGGGAATAACCGCTACACATTAACCTACCAAAGCCAGCTAGTATATATGAAGGAAATAGAAACATAACAGTTAAGAAGGAGATCATAGAGAAAGTAAGTAAATTTAAGTATTTGAGAGTATATGTTACAAACAAACAAAAATGAGGTCACGGAAGAAATAAATGCTTAGCATCGGGAAACTCATGTCAATATTCAATCCAGAAACTTCTAACTTCGCGATTAATATGAAAAAACTTGAAATTTAAAATATGCAGAACGGTTATTCTACCGGTAATACTTTATGGTTCCGAAAGTTGGAGTACGACCCTGCCAGATTAACATAAATTGTGAGTATTTGAAAATTCTGAGTTATATTTGAGAATTCTGAGAAAATTCTGTGAGTATAAATTTTGAGAAAGATATACGAGGAGGAACGGGACGAAATCTCCCGATTACAAAGAAGACTATATAGTGAAGAACGCCACAGAGTGTACGTCTCCCCCGATGTTGCAAGAATAGCGAAATCACGACGGCTAACGTGGGCAGATTATGTAGCTCGGATGCGAGGAGGTGAAACAGATTATTTCATCGTAATTAGTAAGCCGGAGTGATGGGGACCACTGGGAATACCAAGACATTGTTTGTAGGGCAATATTAGAAGCGATCTTCGAGAGTTAGGTCTTAATGATGAAAATTGGCTTAATCTTGCCCAGGATATAATCCAATAGCGAACGTTTGCTTGCTACTGCGACGATGAACTTGCGAGTTCCGTAAGCCATAGGATTTCTTTGTTAGGTTAGCAACAATGAGGACTACTTCTTATTCCCAAACTACTCTATATTTGTCTGATGCGTCATGGAATTACGTCTGAACGAAATCGTACTAGACAAGTAAAACAGAGAGACTGAAAGTGAGAGAAATTGTAACTGTCATTTTCCTTCCTATTAAAAGGTAATGGTAAAGCAATTCCCTGTACGATACGCGCCCGCAGGGGGGATGCGGAGGTACTCCACATATTCTTGACCTATTGTACAAAGTGAAGTGGGAGTCCCATGCTCGACCGACTTTACCTTTCCAGGGTGCCCAGGAATACCAAGGACACTTTGGTACTCAATTTGATAAGAGGAGGCTGAGTGCAGCTCAGATCGCCAGGCATGGGAACACTGCGGAAAAAAGTATCCAGTGTCCTGACCGGGATTTGTACCCGGGCCGCCCGATTCGTAGTCAGACGTGCTACCCCCTGAGCCACGGCGACTCATCATTCCTATTACAGAGACATATTTCAAATGAATGTAAAAAGTTATACGAAAATCAACACACACACAGAAAATTCACGCACGTCTATTACATTTTAATAATGTTCTACTGTATATTTCATATTGGCTTGCACTAGATCTAAGTACAAATACTTAAGAACAGAGAATTAGATAAAAGCTGCGATTACTCTCGTTCACACGGATGTTAAACTTTCTTTCGCGAAGTGATTTCCAGGACAATCCAAGTGAAGCATAGAGTGCCAACGAAAGCAAAGTTTCCTGAATCTCTGCCAAGAAACTTATGTTCACTTCAATTATTTCCCTAACATCTAAAACATTTAGTTTCTGGAGTTCAAAATGACTTTTCTTCTGAAGTGAGCACGTTAGCATGAATGTTTTCTGTGATCATGTCTAGTTTCAAATCACTAACTTAAATCCAATTTCCAAGTGATTAAAAGCATGTTGTAAACATTTATATTATTCTACAGTAATTAAAATTATGATTTAAATGTCTACATCTAACACTGAGATACAATGTTGCTCAGATTTGAAACATCGAAAAATGTTATTTTCAATTTGAAACAGTAAGCGTTTGTTCATAACTATTACGTTCGAGTTTGAAACCCAGCTGATCTTCGAATTTTAATGTCGCATCATAGAGCAACACAGGAAACCGGCGTCGATGATAGTAACTCCTTTTTGAAGTACAAAATTTACGAAGTTTAAATATCATTAGAAGTTACATGAATAGTTCAAATGAGAAAAATAAGTACACGTATTTACAACTTCTTAATCCAAATAAAACCTAATTGAATGGTAAATTTCTATAAAAGCATCAGTCAACGGATACAATGTTTTCGGAAATTGAAAAAAGAACGCCTTGAAATGTAAAATAACAAAGTGAAACAACATCTATTGAAGTTGCCAGGTTTCATCGTTCAATTATATCGCTAATGTAATATATGATGTCGTGTTTTAGATACATTTTTTTTTTTAAATACTAAAACCACACAATTTTGCTTATGTTCCAAACTATAATACTGTTTACTGAATGTATTATTATGTAAATATAAATAACTAACACGTATTCATCAATGAAATAAAAATCATTAACAGACAATCCCTTTAGTTGTCGTCTTGGTTCTACATCATAATGCTTCAATTTTTCAAAACTTTAAACATTGCCTCATTCAATTTCCTCAAGTCAAGTTTAGTGGATCAACTACTTGTTCACGTTGGAGACCCTCCTTTAATATTATCCCTTCTGGTATTATCAAGTAACTCTACGGCGTATGGAACTCGCAAGTTCATCGCCGCAGTAACAAACGTTCGAAATTGGATTCTATCCTGGGCAACATCTAGCCAGTTTTCATCATGAACACCTACTTCTCGAATATCTCTTCTAATATTGCCCTCCCAACGACGTCTCGATCTTCCCAATGGTCTCCTTCCATCTGGCCTTCCAACCAGGATAGAATATAATCTTCGTTTTCCCCTATCCGAGCTACATGGCCCACCTTAGACGTCGCGATTTCATTATTTTTGCAACATCTGGTGAATCGTACAGTCCATGGAGTTCTTCATTATGCAGTCTCCTCCATTCTCCAGTCATCTCGTCCCGTATATCTTTCTCAAAATCTTATTTTCAAACACACGTAATTTATGTTTATCTGCTAGGGGTCGTACTCCAACTTTCGCAACCGTAAAGTATTACCGGCAAAATAAGCGTTCTGTATATTTTCAATTTTAACATCTTGATATTAATCGCAAGGTTTAAAGTTTCTGGACTGAATAGAAACATGCGTTGCCCGATACTAAACAACTTTTTATTTCTTCCTTGACCTCATTTTTGCTTGTTACGTATGCTCCCAAGTATTTAAATGTGTTTACTTTCTCTATGACCTCATCTCTCTTATACTTTTATTTTATTCATTCCCTGTGTTTCGGCTTGTTATCATGTATTTTGTTTTATCTATGTTTACCTGTAGACCTATATCATTGCACGCTTCTACTAAGACATCAGTGTTGCTTTGTGGTACATCTATATCGTCCCCTATTAAATTTACATCATCCGCGTATACGAACAGTTGATTCAAACCATTCAATGATAGTCACCTCTTTGTCTCCTTTAATTTTTAAAACCTCATGTTCTAACGCAAAGTTAAAAAGTAGTGGTGACAAGGCATCGCCTAGTATTATCAAGTACGAAATAAAAATTGATTATAGAGAATTCTGTCTTCTTTCTGCCAAGAATAACGTATAGTTTCTCATTTGCAGCTACCTCTTGAACAATAAATTATACTGAACTTCAAAAATTCCAAGAATTTTCTGTTCCTTCATGTACAGCAAAATCTATCATGTTTCATAATTTTCTTTTTATAATATCGAAATACCTAACGCAAGAAAAGAAACCATGCCTCTAACACGAACGAAAAGTTGAGTTTTCTTAAATTTCACAAAGTCGGTTAGATACAAGATAAATTTACAGATTTTGATTCTTATTCTCGTTACAGCAGTTATCTAAGAACAGACCAAGGTCATTGTTTTGTTTTGGTATTTTTTTTTAGAAAATAACCTTAAATATATTAAGAGTATTAGTGTTACTATCTAGGAATGGTATGCTTTAGAAATGCTTCATCGCTCAGTGCCAATGCCTATTGTATTTTTTAAATGGTAAGCGTAATGGACCGAAGCAACTTTAAGAAAAAAACATTTAGTTTCCTTTCACTAAAAAAAAGAAAACTTGGAGTAATTGAGTGACTCACGATCTTTTCATATAGATCAGTGCGGTTCTATCAGGATAAGTATTTTCTGAAATACCTTCAAATTAAAAAATTGTTGATTGGCGCTTTTAAAAATATACAATTAAAGCCTCTCCAATACAAAATTGAATGACATTCTCGCAAATAGTATCTACGATTAAGCGCCAATAGAGACCAATTTCTTTTGTAATGTGTAGAAAGTTTTCTACCATAAAATGTATAAGAGATTCCACATGGTATCGACGGCTTAAATCTTTGTAACTCTGAAAGAGCTTTTGTATTTACTCGGTAACTATGATTGCTTAAAGAATCAGAGTTGATTGGTTTTCAATTGTCTCTCTTGTAAGCTCCTGATTGGTTGTATCAGTTCCAACCACATTGGTCACCTGTCATGGCTGGCTTAACCGCCAGTTCATGGTTTGGAAAGGGCGAGTGTGGAGATGAGTTCGTAATTTTCTATATTAGATATATAGATATGGATGTTAATGCATTTTAGTAATCTACTTAAGATTCGTATTGCATTTGAAAGTTCATTTAAACTCTCTAGCAAAAGTTTCATAAAGTTGAATTGCAGTACACTAATTAATTGTTAACATTTAGTAAAAATTCTAAATTATACGAAATTGCTTGAGAGAATATAAGATTCCGAGTAAAGTATAATAGGATTTGATTTTACGATTGAAGTTTCTCAGTAACCTGTTACATGAAGTCTCTATCGGATATGACTATTTGCAATCCGGTATAGGGCACAGGTATGGAAAATCAATAGAACTGATGCAATTATTCCCCTTTTCTTTGGTTTCCTTTTTTCATAATTTTACGACTGAAATCTAGGTTTAACGGATTTGTCGATATAGGATTTGGTTCTATATACATATATATTTTTAGACCAACTTTCTCGATACTGTCTGCTTTTAGATTTGTTACCATGCCCACACATACGCTCTCTAGGTTAAAGTTCTAATTGAAGATCTGAATTACAAAACATCCCAAGTCCACTTTTTTCGCATTTTAATTTTTCTGTTCGTCGGTATCTATGTCCCAAGGGCTATCCACTTGCATAATATTACATTCTAACTGCAACTAAAAAAACTTTTTTTTATATAAAATAATTTCAGCTTAATAGAATAACATCCCAAGTCCTTGGACTGCTTTTTGTTCCTCCTGAAAGAAATACTCCAGTGGAGTTGGGATCATTTGCAATTCAGGTCTTCCAATTTGGTTTGCGTTTGTTCCATTTTTACGATTGCTTTTACCTCGATTGTTCTTTTTGTTATTTATCAATATTCTTTTAACTCTCGTTTTAGATGTAGGTCCTTTATCCACATCTTGAATATCATTTAGTAGTTTTTTTTTAGCATCATTACTATCAGAACACAACCTCAAAATACTACTATCCACGGTTTGAATAGTTTCCATGAATGAATCCTCATTCTTTATCCAAGCATTACGAATTCCATCATCACTATCCATTGATTTTTCAAACACAATACTAGGTTCAGTGTCAAAAACCTGTCTCAACACGGAACTATTCCTTGTTACTGCACACATCTTATTTATTAAAATTCTTTCATCTTTTAACGATAAGTGAATATGTATGTCACCTCTCATATTGTGCTGTACTTCCATAGTTAACACATTATCATTGGAACATGCAACTCTCTTCTCTTGTTCATTTACTTCTATTCTTAAATGAACAATGTCATGTTGTAGAAACGTATTCGATTCTTTTAATATATAATAAACATTATTTAACAATTCAATATAGTGAATGAACTATCAGTCAGTAAGAATTGAATAAAATACATTATTCAAAACAGAATTTAAATCCTTATAATATGAAAGTACAACCCATTACCCATTGTAAGAACTAAAAGTGTAGTTTGTGGTTCATCTTTCAAATAAAAAATAATCATCAAAATGGGTTAAGAAATGACTGAGCTCTTAAGGAAATTTTCGATGTGCCATATTGAATTCAATATGGCAGTCAAATGACCATAAACCAGATCACGTGGCCAAAAAGTTATGACTCTGCTATGGATGCGTAATAACGTCCTGCATTCAAACTGAGGATACATAAAATTGCACACGGGACGAAAGTCAGGGTCTATACTATAATTATCTCTGTAAGATTTTTGTTTTAAAATTCGCCGTAACACTTTGAAAAAACAATTACTAATTGTCGATTACAAAGCATGTGGTTAAAATTGATAAATTTTATTTCGTTTCTCTTTTTATTTCATTTTTTTTTAAATATAGTACAAAAATTAATTGTGAATTGTTTACTCATGCTATTGCAGGCAAACAAAAAAAATGTAAAACCAATCCTTTAAAATTAAAATTCTATGTTTAAACGAAAGGAAGCTAACTAGTGGAAATTTTTCAGCCAAATTCTTACCGATTTTCAGTTGAGAAAAAAAAAAGATGAATTCTCAATGTATGGAACACAGTTTTAACACAATGATGAAAATTATTAAAAGAATATAGGAAAAAGAGTTTTAATAAAAGCTCTCCGCAGATATCTTTTCTCTCTTTTTTATTATATAATTTTCCAACAAAAAATTTTAATTTCGAAGGTTAATATAAAGCTCTTTTTTTAATAACAGTTTGTTCGGTTCGTTTGGGATATGAAGCGGTGAAGGGTCCAATGCAGAATGAAAAAGACGAACAAAAAAGTGGATATAAAAATGAAGAGGGTGATATAGAAGAGAATGAAAGGGAAAAGAGCGGAGAGAAGTTTACAGTCTCTTCAGTTAATTTGTAGAAAACTAGAGAGATTGGGGAGGAAGAGAGATAGGAAGGACCTGCTCTTCCTAAGTATTGCTTTTCAAAATAACGTTTACTTTTAGTTCGTAATTATTAGTTTGCCTTAGGGTACCATCCCCTATTCCATGTACTGATATTACGGAAGTTATGTAATCTAAAGAAAATTATTAATGTACATTTTAAAAACTTTTATGTTATATTTCTAGAAAATAATATTCTGGGTGTATTATAAATTTATCCATGTCTGTTCACATAATTTATGTTGGACTCCATTTTTTATAAGCAAGTTTCAAGGTTCATAAATAATCAACAGCTCTTTTTAAGAATTTAATTCGAAATATCAAGGCCTTCTTCAAATTAATATTTATTTCCTTTGCTTCAAGCAGCAGTAGTTCAAACGCTAGTGGCAGTGTCTGTGTATGTTCAGTAGGGAGGACAAGGAACATACACTTGATCACTTTGTACAGTCACAATCAAGTTATGTCCCGTTGGTATAAGTTCCTTTGCGAACAACTTTGGAATGGGTAGACATATTTGAGTGTAATTTTTGTTGCTGATAAAAAATCAGGTCTTCTAAGTTGCAGAAAACCATATCAAAATCGGTCTTCCCATTCTGAAGTTATTATTCGCAAAAGAAATTTTACCTACAAGACACAACTTTTGATCGTGACTGAACAATAACAGTCATACAGGGTGACGAAAATAACGTTAAGGTGTGAAGTGCTCTACTCAGCTTACTGAGTGCTCAAATTTTGCACTTTTTCTTCGCAAGGCAGTAAACGGATTCGAGTTTATTAAAGACGACTCATTTTGTGGAAATACCTTCTCAAACTGCAGTTCCTTACAATAGCCCAGACATGAACTCAAGTGACTTTTCTGTATTTTATTTGAGACTAAATATTGCGAATGTTTACCAAACCTTCGAAAACTTGAAACCCGTCATTGCAGAAAAAATTCAAGCCACAGAAAGAGATGTTTGGAACGTGTAATGAGGTACTTCAAGTTTCACATTCATAAAATGGTTTCTCAAAGTGTTACCATTGCAAAACCTTCTGTATTAATTTCATCACAATTGTATTTATCTTAAATTCTTAACACATTTGGCCAAATAATAATAACGTTATGTTACTTTTTAGCGTATCGTTTGATCAAACCGTTCATCACATGAAACCCAAACATGCATTTCCAATTGACTGCATTTCAAGACGTTGATTGTATTCCTCTGGTCATTATTAATTTCTTTACTTCCTGTCACAGCTAAGCCTGCTTACCTTCTTTTTCTTTCTAGAAGAAATTTGAGTGGCGAATTCCTCTTAATATGTTTGATTTGGAGTTCCCTCCTATATTTTCATGAGAAATTAAATAAATTGAACATCCATTATTAAGCCACTATTTTATTATTCAGTGGCCAACAAACAAATATTATCTAATCAACAAAACTAATTCCAAAGAACGTATAGTGTTACGTGGTTTTAATATGAACAAACATTTTCATGCAATTCAGATGACAAATAAGTCGCAATTGAAGTAATGTGTGGAATTTTGACTTTGTAATCTACTCTCTTTTTAATGCGTTCTTGGACCACAGACTCATTTTGCATGTTGCTAATAGCACTCAATGCACGTGCAAAATTGCAACATCATTCATATTTCTCTTAGGGCGGAGCTGTAATCTTATAAACGCCTGTGACTAAGAAACATCTTCAAATGCAAGGTTTAAAGTAATAGCATCCCAATCTTTAAAATAAATTCAATGCGTTTGCATAAACATAACATACACTACAGTCTAAATAAAATATAAATGATATCACTTTGTTAAATGGTATATTTAAAGAAACTAGCTAGGTGTATATTTACCTGTCTGATCCCAGAAACTTGTTCCACATAAGGTCATCATATGTTAACACAATGAAGTTCGACATCGACGCCTGCGGATTATATTGTCGTATATCCACTTTCCGAAATAATTCAGCTAACTGCATGAATGGAAACTAGTGTATTGGGTGTCGTAAATACAAGTATACTGGTATGAAAATATAGACTAGTTTGAGAACTATGTGCAGTGCAATTTTATCGTATCTTCAAAGGCTTATTTCTTTTCGTGCAATATTGCCGTATCTCGAGAAGCCAATCACAGAATGTTGTTACATTGTATGACAAGTTCTCCATTAATGACTGGCCGTCGTCTTATGCATAATTTTAACGTTTTAAATTATTTCCTTGCATTTAAACAGTGTTCCTTTCAGGAGTAACCAAGACAGAAGATATTACTCCCAGAGCACGAAAAATACGACGCCAAAATTACCAGTTAATTGGATTTCCCAGACCGGATCAATCAGGTTACCGAGTCATGTTTCGAACCGGATCAATGGGTCACCAATGCTCGGGTTAGGCCGAGACACCAAAAGTGACCCGGTTTCAGGCATTATGCATTGATGTAAAAACTAATAAAAGGCTCTTTCAGAGAGTAGGTACTTTTTAACAATAAATAACTAAATATTTAATAGTAAATAACATAGTAACAAGCTTTATTTTAATCTAAAGTAATTTTGATCATCATTATGAATATAATTTATAATTGATTATTGGTATTCCTCAAGCTGTAAATCATAATTGAAAAACATACCGAGCAAGCCGTAGTTCAATGGTGGAGCGTGGCTTGAAATTCGGGAGGTCTTGCCTTCGTCTATCAAGACTATCTTCGGCTGTCCTAACTGAGAATTTTCCAGGTTGCTTCTTTGCACCACCAAATGCTGGGAAGGTACCATCAAAAACTATACCCTCGCCAATTACCTTTCCACGTCATTTCCTGCATCATATCCCGGCCTGAGCCAAAGATGCTTAGAAGCTTTAAAATTAATTTAAATCAAATTTAATGTAAAAAATATTAATAGGTAGTGAAACCATGACCGAAAGCAGCTCCATGATCAGCGGAAAAGAAGAAAGACATGAGAATCACGTTGAAATACATGCCGGATGTGCACAGGTCCTTCTATCAAAAAAATGTTGAAGATCTGAAGAAGTTATTCATTATTTTTTTGCTAAAATCATAAATAAATATCACCTTGTGAAAGAATATCTTTAAATTAAAATTTATTTAATGTATTCCGTCTCCAAATTAGCAAGTTTAAAAGGTATGGCCATGTTTATAGAAAGAAAAATTTTGAATTCCTGGTGGTAAAGCAGGAGGTCGAGGTCGTGGGTTCGTATCCCACCCGTAATCCAGTTTTTTTTCCTTGTCCTTATTATTAAAGTTTCAAATCTCTGCTGGGTTTACAGCATTAAATTTCACAATTAATTATCATTTTTGTTTCTACTTTCTCGTATCTGCAGCAACAAGAAAAAATCACAAAATGTTGTGCATAATTGTCGTATTTCCATGGGCACGTTGACAATAACTGCCAAACAGAGAGTGTCCGGAGTATGTCATTGTAGCATATTAAAGCACTTTTCAATAAGTTTACAACTATGTAAATACTATTCAGTTTTTTAAAACTATGGAAGAGTAGTAATGTAGCAAATCTTTACCTTCCTCTCCTGTAAAATTAGTCTTAGTGGAGAAGACAATATAATCTTCAGGTTTTTATTTCTATGTCCATAGTATTTGTTCAAATAAATTTCACTGTCCACTATTTACCAGAAAAATATTAATCCAATAACTCTTTACATGTTTAAAAATTACATGCATTATATTACATCCTGCGTGGTGCCTTATTTTACATGATTTCTGGAAATGTAATGTAAACTCCCAACAGCCTCTCCGTTTTGTTTCCAATTCATTGTCTCCAACATCAATATAAAATTACAATAAACTTTCTTTCGTAGCTGGTCAGTTTATAAAATGCCTGCAAAACAAACAGTTTTTTTTTTCTTAATTCCGGTCTGTATAGAATACAATAATCTGCAACAACAGACCACCAAATTCAGTGCTGATAACAAGAGGCCTCTAAGCAAGTGAAGCATCCGAAGATCTAACTGCTTGTTCTTATTTACAGTGATCAACAGAGATGATTACAGAAATACTTTTACTGGGCAAAGGGGACGGGTGTAAAAATACTTTGTTTGATGAGTCACAATTCAAAATGTTTCATGCAGAAGAAAGTGTGAGAATTCGGCATCGATCTCATGAGGCAATGTATGCCATGTGATGTCAATCCAGCCAGATGTATAAATCTCTTTATGTCCCTATTTCATCCTGATGAGGATGTACGCTTTCAGTAAATCAAGCAAATCAATATTGAACTCTGGTGCCATCCAGTAGAAAGAGGAACATTCCTCAGAATTTCCAACTCTGCATTAGCGCTTAAAGTAAGTAGACTTGCATCAAGTGGACGTCCATGAAACAACATCGAGCGAGAGCAACATATGTTCGTTCACAGGATCAACTACCGTCCAAGCAATGGTATTAATATTTTTCATTGCAATATTCTGAGAAAAGAACTCATTACTAAGAACTTGAGAAATCGATTTGGAGGCCAATGGTAACGGTAATAGTGGCAAAAGTGACTCTATTAGCGTATATGACAATGTGATGTATATCGGGTGTTGTAAAATAAGTGTTAAAGCTTTTGGGAGGTGATTCCTGACACGGAGATAACAAAAAAAGTCCTCTTGAACATTCGGTGATCGGACATAGTTTCGGATCTACAAGGTGCCGAAAGCGTGGGAAAATGAATTTCGGACCCCAATATTTCGGAAACCATCCAACGTACAGAGCGCGGGTAAAAAATTTGCATAAGAAGTCATACCTATTCTATTGAAATATGCATGCTTCAGAACCCTACAACGCACGCGCAAGGGATTCCCCAAAGGAACGTAGGGATTCCCGGACAATCTGCCAATGAAAGATTGGTCTAAATGGATATGTATGAATAGGGTTCCCACCTGGTAACAATAATTCCTTTGTATTAAGTCGATATCTTAACCAAATACAAAATGGCGGACACTTTCATGCCCGTTGTGTGTGGTTGCATAATCACCAGGTACGGATGATGGCCAACAGAGACGTTCTGAGTATTAAGTGGAGTAAATTTGTAGCCGCATGGTCTAGGAAGACATCTGCAGTGTCGGTAGAGCACAACACACGAAACAGGGTGATTCACAAGTGTGGAAACACGAAATGAAAAATGCCCGGAAATGTACTCTAGTAAACGTGAGTTCAAAGCGACGAAAATATAAGGAGTAGCATCAATAACATGAAAGCCATTGCTAATTCGCTCCAGGAAAATATCGGGATGTCAACTTACGTGAAAGCCGTGAGCACCTATTATAATTTGGGAAGGGAAGATAAATTTTAGTGGATATAAATCCTTGATTTTTTAAATAGGTCGCAATCCTTGATGTCTTACAATTGCTTTGCTCTGTCAGTCGTCCTGTCTTGTGTCCATTTTCTCAATCCTTTTAAACGATTCCCTTAGCCTGATGTTTGCAATGATGACATTCCGGTCGTGTTAGTATCACGAAAACGGCCAACAAGTGATGTGAACAAACTAAACAAAAAACTAGACTTGTTTTGTTTGTTTCGTTCCGTTCCATATTTCTTGCTTGTAATCAAATGGTCACGGGTTCGATTCCCGGTTGGACACAAGTGGTTCGGATCCCACGTTAAACTGTAGAACACCATTATCATCCCACGGAAGGCAATGGCAAACCACCATAGCTTCACCTTGCCCAGGGACCTTCGAATCAAAGAGCTTCTTTCGTGCAGAACATAATATCAGCATCATCAGCATCGGTTGTTATTGCCGAGGAAAGTCATCCAACAGACAAGTGAAGGAATAAAAGCCATCTGTATTTCTGAGCCCAACCGACTAATGGCAGCGTGGTGTGAAATCGCTACCATGAAAGGAACGACCACAGAGGCGAAAATAATAATCAGATGTTTCAAGAACTACATCCGAAAATGACGCTATGCAATCAGAGTAGGGTGAGAACAATTTCAGCTATGTGATACAGAAAGTTCCACTACAGGCGCGGGAAGAGTATGTCATCTTTAACGTTTTAGCGTTGGTTGATTCCTATTTTTCGCATGTAGGACGGTGTCCCAGCAGTAGTAGGACATGTTGACATTCATCGTCATTTTTATTGGCTAAATTTCGATCTCGACATTATGTGATCACAATAGTGAACTTCCTTTATTTTTCATAAGGAGATTCCCCACTTTCTTTGTGAGTTCCCTTGCACAATTTCAATTGGACCTCAGTTATTTCACTATTATTGGTATGCAACCTTGCACAGCATATTGATTCGACATATTGGCGAATTGGCAATGACTTTCATGTTATTGATGCTACTCCTTACATTTCCCTCGCTTTGAACTCACGTTTATTAGAGTACATTTCCGGGCATTTTTCATTTCGTGTTTCCACACTTGTGAATCACCCTGTTTCGTGTGTTGTGCTCTACCGACGCTGCAGATGTCGTCCTAGACCATGCGGCTACAAATTTACTCCACTTAATACTCAGAACGTCTCTGTTGGCCATCATCCGTACCTGGTGATTATGCAACTACACACAACGGGCATGAAAGTGTCCGCCATTTTGTATTTGGTTAAGATATCGACTTAATACAAAAGAATTATTGTTACCCGGTGGGAACCCTATTCATGCATATCCATTTAGACCAATCTTTCATTGGCAGATTGTCCGGGAATCCCTACGTTCCTTTGGGGAATCCCTTGCGCGTGCGTTGTAGGGTTCTGAAGCACGCATATTTCAATAGAACAGGTATGACTTCTTATGTTATTTTTTTACCCGCGCTCTGTACGTTGGATGGTTTCCGAAATATTGGCGTCCGAAATTCATTTTCCCACGCTTTCGGCACCTTGTATATCCGAAACTATGTCCGATCACCGAAAGTTCAAGAGGACTTTTCTCCTTGTCTCAGTGTCAGGAATCACCTCCCAAGAGCTTTAACACTTATTTTGCAACACCCTATATAAGTTAGAACTGTAGCAAATAAAGATTATGCTGTCGATGTCAACGCGCCGTGAACGAAGCATGGGGGATGTGTAGGTGATCTCGACCTACAGAACGAAATGAGGGAGGATAATCAATCCCAAATTCGACCATATTTATCTCCCAAGATGCCCAGGAATATCAATGACACTCTGGTACTCTATTTGATAGGATGCTGAGTGCATCTCAGAGTATCAAGCATCTCAGAGCACTGAAGACATATATCCAGCTTCTTGGCTAGGATTTGAACCCGGACCGCACGAGTCACGACGACTCTATAAGTTGGAACTGTACAATGAGTTAATCATTGTTTCATAATATAAAAGTATCAAAATTAAATTTGCGTTTACTTTGTTCTTCGCACCAGTGTCCTTGAAGTAATCACAGAATCAATGAATATAAACTTACAGGCCTTGAGATGTAATGCAATCTGTTCATATTAAATAGTTATTTTGATGAGAGATTTTCATTCGACTCGTCTTCACATAGCATTTCCTAATCTTTTCTGCTCGTAAGTTACTCTACATAGACGTCGGCCTTGTTTCAAATCTGCAGTGCCAAGTTGGGCAATGAAAGAGAAAAATTACAAGTGATGTATAATCAAGCCCATTGTCCATAATTGGCAATAATCGATAATTGATAATCGGTAACGAAGATTTTTCTACCAATTCCACCCATATATTAAATCAACATTAACATCATGTTAGCAACGTTGACATCTGCTATATTGCTTTCAGAATGACGCCTACCAGTAACATATCCTAGGACCAAGAATTCCATCAGACATTACTATTAATATTTTACCAATCTATCATTATAAACATAGTTTGGTATTGATAGGCCTATATCCGATATGCCGGGAGAAGCCTCGTGATCCACGACACCGTCAGCCTCTATTAGTATCTCCATAGAGGTGTAGAAGATACATAGTCTCTCTCTTTTCTTCTCTGATCACACTGTTCAGCTCTCAAGTATGTATGTGGGGTGTAAAAACGAATAACCTCTAAGTACGATTTCCCTGGCCATTGCATTCTGGGAACCTGTAAAACAATACCCCCCTCACACAATATTTTTGCACCGAATACTTTGAATGATACTGGAAATGTATTATGGTGAATACCAAAGAATACAGAAATTAAATATAAATTTCCTGAGATGGAAAGAAATATAATTTATTACAATGTCAAACATGTAACAATGGTAGGATTACACACCTCCAGGGTGAGATTTTTCTAGAGATTTCACAGGATAGACCATTATCCGGGAAAATGTACAAAAAGGAGTCTACAGGAACAAGTTAGTATGCTGCGGGTATCACGGTGTCTTCAGAACTTACCTGCGCTGGACTACTTGCGAAACTACAGAATCAACACCACTCTCAAATTACGACACGTCCACATACGGCCGAATATATCGACTAGCATACCAAACACATGGTACTTGATCTCAACTGGTGTGAGTTCACTCAATCCTCTTCTGTCCATTTCTTCTACATCAATTCCCTTCGCATATTTTAACACATTACGATCAAATTACCGTGTTCAAGAAATGGAAATAAATTCTGTGTTGTTGTAGTAGCAGTTGATACCCTGCATATCCTATGTATCATTCATTATGTAATTTGAAGTTCAAATTTCTTCAAATGTATCGCGTTAAGGATAATCATCAATAAATCTTCTCTACTGTGATCAGGTAAAAAATAAATATTTCAAAAGAGAAAAGCAATAGAAGGTTGATGTAAACATCTTCTCAGAATTCCCTGTCGTTGTCTTTTTACAAATTACCTATACAAGTTGCTTATGAATGTAAAAAACAAAGGCGAGAGAGGAAAGAAAGAATTTCCAAATCACTTCGATTAAGGGAGTCTCAAGAGTTCTTTAGGTCTGGGAAGAGTAATTTATCTTTTAGAGATCTCAAGACAACAGAAGAAACAAGAAAGGGAGACAACAGCCAACAAGAATTCGCTCCACGTTTTTATCCTTCGTCGCAACAACGATTGCTATTGGGTAGTAAGTGGGTTGGGGTTGGAAGAGTTGTAAAGATTACTCAAGCCTCAGGTGAGTGTGAAGTGGCTGAAAGAGGATATATATATATATATATATATATATATATATATATATATATATATAACAAAAAGTTTTTGGTATTAAAGAGTTAAGGGGAAGGAGGGATTCTTCAAAATTAAGGTTTTTGGGCATGCCATCACCCGACACCTTTCATTTTCTCAGAAAGACATCCCGTTTAATTAAAGTTCTTCCTCACAGTCTCTTTCTTTACTATCTCTTTCTCTCCCGCACTTTCTCTTTTTATATTTCTTTTCACTTCTTTCCACTTTGCTCTTTTCTTAAGTGCAATTGGATGTGTGTGGGTTAAAAGGCGGGTGAGGTGCAATGAAAATAAAAAAAACTGAGCCAATGAGAGCCGTTGGGTCCTGAGGAAGTGGATCCTCTTCTAATTGCAAATATCTCATGAAAAGAGGAATTCTAATGGCTGAAGGAACAAATGATGTGGAAACAAAAACGGATGAAAACGACTTTAGAATGGAAATAATGTTCCCGTTTTTCTTCTTTGCTTAAAATGTTGTTGTCACCTGATGTGGCTAATATCTTAGAAGCAAATGTATGTGTTTGTGTCCCTTCTTATGGGTTTTGAAGTATTGTACGTAGTACGTCTAAACTTAACACTATACAAATCGTTAAAATTATATTTCCCCTGTTTTATACTTATATCGTTGTTGTATGGATAATTGTTCTCTTCTACTTTACTCATCGACCCCTGTCTTCAATCTGTATGCGTCACTCTCCTTCTTGTTCACTGAACCACCAACTTTTCTCTTGGTCATTTGCATAGCACAAAGGTATTTCAACAGATCGTAAACCAGAAAAAGAACTGGTTGGTTTTCCAGAAGTAATTGCTGTTTAAAGTAATGAGAAATTTTATGTAAGCGCTATGTACCTTAATTGCCAGTTTGCTGGGAAAGAGGTGTAAACCGTTTCTTGAACTATTTACAGAACAGATACATGGTACATCAATTCATTAAATATTCATCGCCTTATATTTACAAACAGAATATACTGGATGTTTGCAGTAACAGAGAAACTTTCACTTAATACGAAACAAATGTTGTTTATGGTTTTACCACGAGATAGTTAGAATTTGTTCTTACAAAAATGATTTGAAGGCAGTTTGGTGAATTGTTTTGATTACTTAAAACTGTATACAGTAATACTCCAGAATACATAGTATGAATGATTACGTATTAATTATCTTGACAAAACTATATAAGAATGGTTTCACAATAGTCTTCTGTAAAACAGATTGTAATGTAAAATCCGACTTTACTTTGAAATTCCACTAAATGTTCATCATTTCTTTTCTCTCTTATAAAATGCTACTCTTTATAAAATTAATTGCAATAATTGTCCAAGTGCTGGTACCGTTGCATGTAATACTTCGAAACTCATAATTAAGACATGAGCTTTGTATAATCAAAGTTGTTATTTTCAATGATATTTTTAACGTTATTGAGATATTACTATATTTGATAATCTTGTATATACAACACTTTGAAAACAAAAAAGGATATGTATCAATGATTAAGAATAACTGTAATAGTGTTTAAAAAGTATGTATACTCTACTGAAATAAACCAAATATGGCATTTGATTAGACTATACTAGCCATAATGATTTATTTCAGTAGAACACAATACTTTTGTTCCAAAACCAATTAAAGAACACATATTATGGCAATCTTATAAATAGCATGTGCTTTCTCTCCGATAAAATATTTTGACCACCTGTCAAACTGTAAATTATAAAATTAGTAAATTAGCAACAAATGTTAGTTACCAATAATCAACTATGAAAGTAGTTCAATCACGCTGTTATTGTTTTAGAATTAATTCATAATTTTAAAGAAAATGAAAAAGACATGTTTCCAGCGCGTAGTTTCATAACACAAAGTATCTTTATTTATTTTTAATTCTAAAGAGAAATTTACTGAAAACAATTGCCTCGTTTATCAGAAAATATTAAATAATTTTCCGAGATTAGAAAATATTTCTGGAGTGTGTGCCCAGTAAGATCATGATGACTTCACACGTTGACAGTGGTGAAGTTATTGGGCGTGTGTTCCCTCAAAAGGTCGGAATTTGCTTGCCGTTTCCGTGAATAAACGGAAGCTTTTAAAATATTTCGTTTTGACAGGTGACGTGAATTCTGTAGAACATCCCCCCCCCCTCCCCCTCTGAAGGTGAGGATAGACGCTTACTCTCTAAATGCATTGCACCAAGTAAGACTGTTTCATTGTATTTTTGCTAGACAGACATTTCTTTGAACTTTTCTTCTTGAATAGAATGTAGTCGTACCGTACAAGGACATTTGTAATTGGTACGTGCTCAATAGAATTTAAATGTCATTTATGGCCTTAGGGAACTATGGCTGAGGCCGGGATAAGTGTAGAGTGAGGATGTGGAGAAGAAGTTGGGTAGGGCCTACATTGTAAAAAGTGGAAACACGAAATGGATGAATGTTACTACGCTTTATGGAGAAACAAAAGTCGAAAATTAGCGTTTTGTTGTATTTACTCTTAAATGTGGATATAGTGTAAACCCTTTAGTGAAAAGACTAGTAACCTTAACTTCATTTTAAAGTTTAACATTTTCTTTCTAATGGCTTAACGTTAACTGAAAATTGGCTGAAACTGGCCAAAGTGTTTGTTTCGTCGGTAAACGTTTAACTTATTTTACGCTTAAAAATCGGTCATTTTCTCATCGAAGTGTAAGTTAAACTGGCCGTGTTGAGGTTACGTACTTTTGTGGATGAAGTTTAAGCCCTGGTTGAATATTTTTTAATCCAATATTCTAATCTAAAGTTACTTGCTTGTCACTGAACGCCCCACCAGTTTGTGTGTTTATTTTGTTTTTATACTGTGAACAGTAAACAGTTGACTGGTGGATCGAGAATGACATGATTGGATCGGTGGAAAGAGGAATTAAGTTGGGTATAAATCTTTACACAGTAGCAAACGTATCTCTCTTTTTTTCTCCAGACATTCCTCGTAGTAAAATCTACAACATGTTAATCATTAACCTCCTTTGCAGTAAAATCCTAGCTATGAATATCACTCGGAAAGCAATAAACATCAACTGCCTTCGTAGTATTAGATCTTAGGTATTCGCAACTGTACTACAATTCTTTTTGCTTTTCATTCTGTAAAGTGCTCATGAACATGTTTTGTTGAATAAATATTCATTATAGTAAAGCAAAAAAAAAGTAGCTAAGTGGCTAGAGCATCTGATCAGTGTGCTAGTGGACCCTGGATCGAAACCCGACCACCTGAACTTTTTTCTTTTCTTTTTTTTAATTTTAAAGGAACATTAAATTTTTTTCTTTTCTACTTTCAATGAAATACGTTGGAAAAGACATATATGCGCATTTTGAAATTTTACAGAGAGTAAAACGTTCAACCGAAAACTGGCTGAATGTAGGTTAATCCAAAAAGTGGATGCAGCTCAGCTGCCTCCATTTTTTGGATGAACGTTGTGTCTCATATTTTTACAGTGTAGTTTCGAAAGAACCATCCGATATTAACCGTGTGTAACAGCTAAACCCTCTGTAAACCATAATCAGGATGGTAGCCGCGTGGATCGAACTTAGGACCTACCGAACGCGAAGCAAACTATCTAGAAACTGAGCTATTCCTGCTCGGTACATGTTCAATAGAATAAATGCCATATGTTAAATAACTATTACCTTATTTCACTCAAAACATAAAGTCATAACTGTATTAAATTTGTGTACGTTTGATTATCACATCATGGATAGAAATCTTCACTTTCAAACAGACGTCATCAAGATGATGAGTAGGGCTCGAAACTTAATTAAATGTCATCATTTAGTGAAGGTTTGGGAACGATGTGGATTATAATAAAAACTAATTTCGCCCTGAACTGAAGCGAAAAACGTGATATTTATTTTGCATTGTTTTGCATTTTTGACGTTTTTTGGTTTATTGGTCATTTTCTTGTCTTCATGTCATTTTGTTGACCATTTTTAAGGATTTACTCTTATTTTCAATATTTTTCTATTTAACTGTAATTTCTTACATGTTTCACACATTCAAACAAGTTAAAAGCAAAACTAAAATAATGCTCAGGATTGTAATAAGTACGTTGGAGAACAAAGATACTAGGCGCTAGGTTAGATCAGTGGAAAAGTAAAGGAAGAATTGGTTGCAACATAAAGCTAAACAAGAAATTTTATCTGATTCTCCAAAAATATCTGGAAACAACTAAGGAACTGGCAGTGAAGAAGTCGAGCGACGTCAACAAAGAAAATCATAACAAGGGGTGGAATTAATAAAGAACCAAATTATTTTCCTTTCCACTGAGCCACCGTAGCTTAGTGGTAGAGCGTTGGAGTATCATTCGGTAGGTCATGGGTTCGATCTCAGCGACCGACCCTCCTGAGTGAGATCTTTCTAGAATTTTCCTGTCACACCAGGCAAATGCCGGGATTCCACCTTCAATACAGGCCTTGCCAACACGTTCCTGAATGCTTTCCCCTCTTCTATCTCGACCTGAGCTCCTTAGATGCCTAAAGGCCATAAATAACATTCAAAAATTACTTTCCTTCCCCACCCTCTTTAGCGGACGGACGTTGTTTTCCATGTTGCCCAATTCACTTTCGACTTAATACCATCCCGTTCCCCGTAGCATTCTTTCTCTAACAATCCCGTTCCCCGTAGCATGAGAATGAAAATCATTTCCACTTGTTTCCAACACAAATTAAACTAGTTTCTGGAAGTTAAACATCATTTTAAAAATCGGAAGATAGAAATTGATTTTATAAAAATATCGGACGTAGCTTCAGCGATAGTGGACTTTAAATCTGACTGGGGGAACGATGTAGTTCGGTGGTTTACTGAAACTGAGAACAAGTCGGAAGTGAAAAATAATATTTTCATAATCAGTGCCACAGACAAAAGAAAATATTACTCTTTTTTCTTGAGTTTTGTGTTGTTTGAGTCATTATTTTTTTCATAAATAGATCCTAACATTAGGCAAACTTGTGAAAATCAGCAGTAGTAATTAACTTGTTTTTAATTTTCTGGAGTAAAATGCATGGTCCTAAAAATATCTATAAGGGGTTTCTATCCATTGACTGTGATTTTCAACTTATATCAGATTTCTTATAATTTATTCACATCATTATTAAGTAAGAAAGCATCTCATAGGTCATTTGTCATTTTTTTAATTTTGTGGTCACTTTTTACACTTGAATGGTCTTTTTCATAGGTAAAACTTACGGCCGAGTTCTATTGATGACATTGTAACATATATTTTCAGAAGTGGTCAAAATATATTCATGCTTGTTGATGCATTTGAGTAGTATTATAGATAATGTATTATGTTTCTCTTTTATGTTATAGATATAGTTATGTTATAGTGGTCATAATATATCTTAATTTTAATTTATTAGGTATCTTCCGCCAAATTATTATCTTTCACTGATGTGTTGGGGAAGATGCGCATTTTGATATGTCAGCTGAAAGGCCCATATATCCGTTGTGTATTCAAGTGGCTTCATGTGCTTCTGTCAGAAAGATAGTGAATATTTAATATATATTTGCTCAAAACTTTGCTGTTTTGTTTTATTAAATTTCTGTACTCGACAATGGCTCCTGGACCAACATGTGTAGCATCTTCCGTCAATGCACACTACAGAGGTTGAACCTAATTTTACCACTTCATGTTAATAATGTGTAATTTACTACTTTTTTCGTCTGATATGTTACGCACTACGAATTTCATTGTTTTTCTCCTTTGTGGTGGTAACAGTATTTACAGTGACTGTTATCAGTCATCAATCTACAAACTTTGTGGCGTTGTGTTGACCTGCCATTATGTCATATCTTACAGACTTCCAATGAGGGCAAATTTTAGTGCCTGCCTAGTTTCTGCCTCCGTGATAAAAGTCTCTAAGTTATTGAATCTATCATGACCTATTGTGTCCAGGGTCATGAAACCATGGTTTTTGTGGGGAACGTTGTCTGCAACACACAACACTGACAGTGAAATTTATTTCACTATTTCACTAAGAGAGAGACAGATAAGCATTAAAGAGGATTGTTACCTCTAATAAGATTATTGTAGTAAAAGTAAATGCTAGGCATAATCTGCATCTACAGAAATCAATGTCTACTGAAACAGTGGCAAGAAAAAATAAAAAGTATTCTCAGTAGACTCTCTATTGTCAGACCTCTTCTAACAATCACAAATGCAAAAATGAGACAATAGTGATACCATAAGCGCTAGGCTGCTGATCAATAGAAACATAGAACACAGTCAGGTAAATCAGTTCTCTGACTCTTCCTCATCCCAGGATCTGTTTAATTATGGAGACATCTGCAGAACTGTACAATCTTAACTGTCTGCTTCCAAGACGGAAGTATAGCGGAAGTTCCGTCATGGTTTACAGCAGGACTTATTAGGAATATAAAAGGTATGTAGGATGACTAGCATAGACGATGTCGGGTGATCTTGTCCATACAACGGCCCAAGTATGGTTTCCTCCTAGAGATAGCATCTTCCACACAGGTAAAATATTGATATTGCCCTAATCATACAGGCAAGAAAGTATGATCTGGTTTCAAAAACATTAGGAAAAATATATGTATCTTCCCTGCCTCAACAATGATTAGACTTGAACATAATTGAGCTACTGTGGTAAGATAACGCATAAGTGTTTCATTGCCCTCTTTTATTATCTCTTAAAATGATTGATCCATTCCTGCTTGTAAAATGGTTTAACACTACACTCACCGTTCTCCAGAACTTCATTTGTAGGAGTTTCCAGGATGGTTTGAATACCAAAGGTCCTACACTCTATTGTGTAATTCCTTTCTACTAGATATTTAATAATTTTGTCATAGCCCTGTGTGTGCCATGAGAAACATTTATTTTTTAATTCACAATTGGTTTTGTAACTAAAATTACTTACTTACTTACTTACTCTAGGACTTACGGAACTCGCAAGTTCATTGTTTCGTTAATTTATTAATTACCTATATTTATTAATTATCTTCGTCGAATATTTAGGAGAAAGCTTTCTATAAAATTTAATAACAAACTATAAATATGGCCCAGTACCGTTCTTCTGCAGTATTTTCAGTTTGGGAGGTATAAGGAATACTTGAGAGGGTGTAAGTAAAGGTTTAGGGCTTCTATTGATTTTTACCGTAAAAAATAATGCTGGATGAGTGGTTAAAAATAGCCGTTAAGCCAGTAGCTGCTATTAATTATTAGTCGTAGCAGGATTAGCAATTTAGTCAAAGTAGCAGTGAAATATATAGAAGCAAGATTCTTTCTAGATATTAAATCCGGCATAAACTAGATATTCAAATTTTTGGCGTTTATTGCCTTCTTCCAACTGCCGGCTCAATTTCGGCCATGTTTTGGAGATTCTGTCCCACTGTGCGATAGTGTGTTACTACTATTTTAACTGCTGTAGCGAGAATAATGTGCCATTTTGTCAGAAAAATACTAATAAATTGGAACCTAAATTCTCATTTCTACAAACTAATTAGAATACAATTAGAACAATACACGTAAAATAAACACTAACAAATTAGTATCCAATTAGTTACTCTCAAGCACCACAGAGGAATTATATAGGTTGGTGTTGAATATTTCGTCCGAATGATTATCCATAGTTCTTATGAAGCAAGTTAACGAGAAGGTTGTTCTTGGTTTAATTCACTGCCGCTGATACATCATCCTTTGGCTACTTGTATGGTTCCATAGACATGCACACGAAACAACCCAAAATATTATCTCTTTGGTTACAGAGAATAGCGTATTTTTCCCGTTTTATAGGAAAAAGTACCTCAAACTAATTCTTCAGCACATCGAACATCTGCATGGTGACGTAGGACACTAAGTAACTAGATTTTAGTTCTAGAGGACAAGTTTACCATGATTTGGAGTACAATTAAGAACATCACAAGAGCAGTAAACGTTATTTAAAATTGGTTGAACTCCTTTAATATGTCTACAGTGACTTTTGTTATCAGCAGCCAATGTCTTCCTTCCTATCGTCGTCTTTTTCTAGTGCAATCCCACGTAAAACTATAATGGTTCGATGGAACAAGAAACTGCTCAAGTATCTTCGTGATGGTTATAAGCTGATTGTAAGAAGAGCTTATACAAATATTAATGTATAGCTCCAAAATCATACTTAATAACCTCTGCGATTGAATAAATCATTTTACAAGTAAAATTATTTGTATATTAAGCATCAAATTATGGTATATATTTACAGAGGAAAACTAATGTCAAATATATTGGAAACATCTACACATTCCATTCTAACTGCCTCAATTTATTCGACTCTTAGAAATTAAGATATTTCTGCTTTCATTCCTTCCGTGTCATATACTTCCAAATCCATGAGTGCAGAGCGTACAGCCAGAGTCTCTCACAAAGGTGAGTTGTTAAATAAGTCACCTCATTTGTTTCGACAATTTGGCAGCACTGGAAATCAAACATATGCCTTTGAATATCTGTGGTATATACTTCTGCATATCACCACAAGATGGGGACTGGATAGTGGAGTTACGTGCAGGGAGAATGAAAATCACTATATAGATATCATCGTTTAATTTAAAATACAATGTATAAAATGAACAATGGACAACGTCTAGAAAGCAATAATGCACACTGCAAGCAAGAAAAGTGCACGTGGTTGTCCGGTGCTTTGGTATTCACACAGAAAGCTAATGAAGTGAGAGCAATCTCATTTATTTTTACCTCAGTAGATAAGCGTTTTGCCTTGCTTTGAATCGTAATTAGAATATGTTACAAATTACCCTTACATGAGACATTGTCAATCCTCGTAATTTCCTTCAGTCTCAAAAAGACTTAATAAACTCGACGAACGTATTGTACCAACCGAATACCTTTGGAGTACAATAAATGACATGAGGTGGGGACGAACACTATCCGCTCAATTTAAAATGTTCTATCAAAATTACAAAAAAAAAACTTTTATACTCTTCTTGTGCTGGCAAAAGGAGAAACATTCAGATTTGAGTGTTTGAGCATACATTTTTCCGTGCTATACACATCATAAGGTCGCTTATGACATATTTTACTAACAAAGTTTAGCTCAAACACGATTTGTATAAAATTCTTAGATGAAGAGAAGAAATTATTAAAGTTTGACAAGATTTGTTCTTTTCAAAAAGCATACAAAATTACACAAACCACATACGAAATCAGAATTATGGAAGCTACAGATCTTTCTCTACATATTAAGGGATTAATTAGGAACATGTTTCATTTCATCATTCAAATACTTCTAGACAGCTATCACTTTGAAAGATCCTGTATTTCTCTTCCATTGCATTTACATTCTATCATAACTATAACGAAAGGATGGGTATTAATCTTCTGTACACGTTGAAACCAAAATGATTGGTGAAGGTTAAAGCTGAATTATAGAAAACATGTAACACAGTGTATCGTAAATACATGATATTGAAAGATTTAAACTTGGTAATGCATTTGCGCTCTCTTGAAATATTCATACATCCTTTGTCGTTTTATATCGGGCAATGGGTTTTAGATCACTGACAATTTTTTTTCTCTTACCTTTGGACACATAATGTTTAATTATTACAAAAGCTTACTTGTCTTCGAGCGAACGATCGGATTAAATAAATCCGCTTTAAAGCTCTTGGCTTTATTCGGTACTTAAGCTGAAAACAACTGCAAGGATTCAGGCAGAAATAGAGACAATAAAATAGTATATATTAGCTTGGATTTGTACTGAATGTGTGTGCTTTGATGTGTTATGTGTGTGTTTGAGAGAGAGAGAGAAAGAGAAGGTGTAACACAGTGAAACAAGAAGAGGAGAGAAATAGGGTGCAGCGGATGATACTGTAACACAGAGATTGATTCTGTAAATTGTTCACTAAAGTATTGTTAATCTAGTTCAAAATATTTTATTCACTTTGTTTTATTTGCACAAAATCTCATGTATTGTCTTCGTTTGTAGATTTATATTTTCTCACATTACAATTACTATTCTCATCTGCTGCTAACCGAAACTTTTAGTTGATTATGGAGCTCGGAGCGCCTTGTGAAGATCGTGATGCATCCCACAATACGATAAATGCATGTTGGTTGCATACCAGCCAGTCAAATACAGCTACATCTCCGTAAGGAATCGTAGATCAGCGTTTCCCAAGCTTTTCCACACCGCGATCCCTTTTAGAGTGTGTAATATATTTGAAGGTCCCCTTGCATATATATGGTATGATGCCCGATCTGTAATCGGGAGGTCCTTGGTTCGAGCCCGGAACCACAACTTCTTGACTAGACTCGGTATAATTCACAATTTTCTCTTAATAATTCAGAACACTTTCCATTTTGCAAGGCGTATCACGTGAGGCTAATGTTTCCCTGTGGATGCGGTAGTGAGTCCATTTCGCTAAAGGAACAACGGAATGGACGCGCACAGTCAGTCATTTATGTTTGCTGGTCATTGCTCGAACATCGTCTGTGCTAAGGCCAACAGATCGAGACAATTATAAGTTACTCTGCACCAGAAAATAATTAAGTTCTTCGAATACCGCTTCTGCAGTTTTGTCTTGCGAAAGCTGTTTACAGAACAAGAGGTCTTCTTGTACGGTACTATTGTGTTCAAACAAGAAACCAATTAATTTGGTTTATCACAAACGTCCCTACTTTCATTTAATTGTGAAGTGAAATATTCGCTAGCCATCACTCGTGCTATTAACATGTCATTCGATTCTTCTTTTGATGATATTGTTAGCCAGCGAAATTGAAGATAGCTATAGGGATAGTTTTTTTGCCAAACATTAGACGTTTCATTACTTTGACAGCTGGAAGAATCTACTACTCCTCATCAATTGTCTTAGACAGTTCCTTTTCACATTTAATAAAGCCAACACGGATATTATAACATTGCGGCTTTGTATCCATCTTCAATAAAGAAAAGCACAGTTTTCTGACAAGGCTGATTATATTTTAATATCAAAAGAAACTAAAGTGTAACAGTTTCGGAAGTATACCACCTCCTTCTTCAGACTGCACTTTAGTGAGGTCGTCACATTCAAAACCCACGGGTCGTCAAGAACGGGGAGCGTTCCTCAATTCAAAATTGTCCTATTTAAAACGACCAAACCATTTTCAAGCTGTTTGTTTGGTAACAAAGATTTTCACAAAGTCACTATTGATGTCTCCAGCCGCCTGAGCGGCACTTGAACCGCGATTAAAACTGAAGAGAAGATTAAGTTGGAAATGCTTATTTTTGTCTACTTGAAGTGTCAAGAGGTTAATAAGTACAAGAGCTCAATAACATTAATACAGCTATAAAAAGTACAAAACATCCCTACTATATTGTATATAATATTTAATCACATGATATTCAAATTGTAGTTAACAAAAGTATTAAATGAAAACCGGCACGAATATATTCCTAAACCCAATATGTTAGAATTGTGTAACATGTTAATGGTCAATCCGAAATTCATGCAGAATTCTCTTTGTAGACACAGAGATCCTGTATCACATCTGGAACTTGATTGGTTTTAAAACAAAATCTTTTTAGCTGTGGTAATTAAACTGAAAAATTAGATTTCAGGTTGGGTTTTCGGAGACCATAAAGTCTTGACATCAGTTCAAATTTTGAACGAAAAATATGTTACTTAAAATATATATTAATGAGAAATATTTTTTTGCACAAACTAGATATTAACATGAATACACAGGGCAAATTGTCAAACATGTAGCCGTCGTGGATCCAAATAATAAATCACTGTTGAAATTACCCCATAAAATTCCATATGATGCGGCAATCCCAACACTGTGAAATGATTGTTTTTTCTGTAAATGAAATCTGATGAGGTTTTCAGCATTTCCAACGTTAGGAAACGATGGAAAATCCTTTGAAGTAGTAATCATTATACAATATTTGCATTTGTTCCAGGAGATTCTTCTCTTTCATTTTGTTTGTATGATGATAATTTTAAACCATTCTTGCTTCATTGCAACTTCTCAGTGTTTCCTCCAAGTTCTGGTAGTCCCTCCTTATTCATGACAGTTCAAGACAGCAAAGTGAGAAATGTTGCTATGAAAGCATTAGGATTTCTCCACCAAGTATCAAACCAATGTTGTTGTTTTGATTTTTCATTTTTTCCTTGCTTTACAGACCTTTCTCTTTTACGTTTATTTTATAGTTCCAATCGTTTTACTTTCTGTGCTGTTAATTCACTCAATATGTATATATTTTTAAAATGTGTGTTTTTTATGTTGTTCTAATTGTGGAACAACAGACCAAATGGCTTTAGGATTGTCCTGCCAAAGTTTGGGGTTGTTTGAAAATATTTTTACACAATGAATCCCCTGTTCTACGAAAGATGTCCAGGTCAAAATGAAGCTCATTATATTGGCGCTTCACCTAAAGGTGTATCAGCAAAATCTATGATACTGAGGAGGGAAAAGGTACTAGTGTTGGCATTACCTCTCGATGATTTACACCTTCCTGTGGTCTTTATGATTTTCCGGTAATACATACTCACATTGCATATTCACTCCACTCGTACTTCTTACTTACATCTAGCTTTTATTAGGATATTTTACTTTTCCAAAGTCAGAAAATTAGCAAAGTTTTGATGTAGTGTTTGCATTACCCTATGTTGACATATAAAGTTTGTCAAACCTCGAAGTCGGACTTTCTAACATACACGCAAAAAGCTGATAATGTATCAGAAAACACCTTTTGTGGACACATGAATTGAACTGACTACTCTGTCAGCGACGTTTAGTGTTCCTGAATGCGTTACATGCCAATACCACTCCTTTTCTTCCCTTCCTTCCTACATCAGCACAATCTCTCCAATATTTATCTCTCAGTAATAACCGAACAGTATTGTAAATTAAAGAATTAAAATAGTTTAGAAATATGCTGAAACAACATTAATTATGTAGATTGAAATTTAGTGTGATAATAGTCCTTAATTGCCTTCTCTAAATACATCACTTCATTACAATTGAAGTTAGTCAGTTCCTGCTCCAAATGTCTTCAGTTTAACCACCGCCAGTATCGTTAATATTCTTGGAGGAAGGGAGGAGGGAGAGGTTCCCACTGAGTAACCGAACAGTTAATATCGAGCGACCTCTTGGCCGAGAGCTCCTTTTCCTTCCTTCCTGCCTCAGCCTCCACCTCCCTCTACTTGCCACACACTAACACCACCATTTTATATATGCAATCCTCCGCCTGTGTCGCCTTTGCTTTAACCCCTTCGAGCATGACCATCGTTCAAAGTGCCTCCACAAGGGGGCGACTCGGCAAGTGTTTCAAGTGAAATATGACCATTAAAACTTGGAAAGAGAAAAGAGAGTTGGAGACAGAGAGAGACTGTGAGAAAGAGTTGGTGTGAGCAAAGCTTTAGAAGTTTGCCACGCGGTGGTTTAAGGTATCTCTCTGTCGCCCTCCTTAGGTCTGTAGCCGATGATGAACAGCTCTGCTACGGGAAAATGCAAACGGACTACTTAACACGTCCTCTACTTCATCCACCACCAGCGCGCCATGAGAGCTTGGAAGTCGAGCAAGAAGCGATAAGAAGGCGAAGAAAGGCACAAGAAGGACGCCCAACGGGGCAAAAAAACGAGAACTTAGAAAGAAGGAGAAAAGCGGAAGGGAGAGATCATGCAGTCGCATTAAAACTACGCATTAATTCCCAGAATTAAATTGCACCGAAGTCTCTTTCTCTCTCTCCTTCTATAGCACAATATTTTGAAACCATATTTTACTCATTCTATTTTTTCAATTCATACGCTCGATCCCTTAAAAAAGTAATGATTCATTTTCTTATCAACGTAACTCTGATGCGAACGCAGAAGTCAATAAGCTGCTGTTGCTTGATCAATTTTTCATGTTTTACATTTAGAACGATACAAAATGATGGGACATAAATCATAGCTGTACAATTGTTTTTTGTTTTAAAATGGTGTTTCATTATTCATCAGTACTACATTTTCTGTTTTGACGCTTGACGAGGGTTAACTTTAAGCTCTAATAGCTTAAATTCAATATTTGAAACAGAACACTTTGATCTAGTGATTACATCCGTGGTGTAAAGATCAGCTCTGATAAATCACGTGGTTCAGACCAGAACTGGAACGAGTCAGCGGGAAAATTTTGGACCAGATCACCGGATATATGCTTGTGACTTGGTCTGACCTGGTGACCCGATTTTCGCCCGGTGACCAGGAAGGCGATTCTTTAATTCTTTCCTTATTATACACTTGTGTTTGAATTGACTTTCCATCTGCGGTGACCGGGAGCAGGAGTGTTACTCCACAGAGTACAAAATATATAACGCCGAAAAGTTCCTAAAAAATAGTAATAACATATGGAAATACACTCATAGCCCGGAAAGAACAAAAGCGCCGCCGGAGGTGTGCAAATACCCGTCTGAAAAGCTATTCTAAAAGATTTTTTAGTTTGAATTATTAATTACAATATAAGCATTAAAATCTTTTAAAACTCTCAGAAATAAAGTTTACGTACTTAAGTAAGCTCACTTTTTACGAAATCTCACATCTTATAATATTGATTTATTCTAACCTCAGGAACAAGACTGGTCACCAGTTCAATTAGGTCAAGATTCGATCATCGAGTCGCCAAGTTAACTCAGTCTGGTGATTTCGGTGAAGACCAGGCCTCGAGTTGTCCAGGTCAAGTTCGGGTCAAGTTTCGGTAGGGTCAACGGGTCATTCGGATCTAGCTTTGGACCCGGACCCCGATTCGGGTCAAGTTTCGGATCGATGCTTCGTGTCACCTATATTCGGGTCAGGTCGGGTCAACAAAAATGATCTGGTTTCAGCTCTAGTTGGGACTCCAACTACCAGATGTTCTGATTGAGTTTTTTAATGATATCCTTTCAATTTCACCAAATGAATACGAGGTAGCAATTAGAATAAGGCCCTACGATATTCTTTATATATACAAACGATTCGAAGCCTAAGTCCGGTTGTATCTATTTTCAACTTGATCATTGTTCAATAGAACAAATTATTACTTACACTATTTTTTTCTCTATAAGAAATACTCAAATAATCCAAATATATTTAATAATGCACCGAGCGGGTAGAGTATTTGCTTTGCAATCGTAAGATCCTGGGAATGATTACAACGGCCGCTGAGCTTGACTTAAGTTTTTCAAGGTTTTTCCTCAATCACGCCAGTCAAATGCTAGTGCATTCCCCACCCTATCTCGGTCTGAGTTTAACACACCTAAAGATCATAAATAAATCCAATTCAATTACATTTAATAATGCAATAATAAAACAAATATGCAATGAAAGACCAAACGTTTATTGTACATTATTTAAGATATATGTTGCAATTATGAAAATGTGTGATTACCCCGTAGAAGAGCAATTTTAATTAGTTCACAGTATACGTTTGTTGGTCACGTAATTGCCGTTGTCGCATAATCAAGGTATCCCGAGTTCGGTCCCTTAGAAGGAGAAACAAGTGTTCACAACGTTTCAACCCTAAAGATTTTCTCTACCCTATAGAAGACAATAACAATCAAGCATCGGTTCAATTTGTCTAGGAAGCTACGGGTTATGTACCTTTTTTATATAGGAAGAACGCTCAAGACCATAATCGCCATGAATCAATTCGGATTTAGGATGACATCGTATTTCTTCCGAATTTAAAGGTCACACATCTGAATGAAAGTAACATTACTTTAGAAGGTAATTCACGCTTGCAGTGACAGACGTGATTCATGCTCGATATGTTTCGTGTATGCATCATGGGTCGGAAAATTTACCTGAGTGGATGGCAAGGAATTGTCATTGTATTTGGTCGAGGGTTAAGGAAGTGATATTCACTGGTATTCCTCACAGTGTGGTGAAATGTTTGTTTAGGCAATGGAATCAAACGCGGCCGACACAACACAAGCGTAAGAACTGTAGCCGAAAAAAGTACTAACAGACAAGGGACCGATCAAATCCAACGCAAACTAACCCACTGTTTTTCATTACTATTTATTTAATTTTCAAGTTGAGCAGCCAGCGTTTTATTATACAACATTTTAATGAATGTTACATTTCTTTTGAATGTTTGCTTGCGAATATTTCCATAGTTTTCAAGCTGTTTATGATTGGTGAAGTTGATGTAATATTTGTCTCATCAAACTTAAGTATCCTAGCTATGAAACAGTAAAAAATGTCAGTAATATTTCCTAAATTGTTACGTTTTATATGGCGAATCCAACTAACGACGGGAGGTCCCGCTCTGGGAAGTGTAGTTCGGGACCAGAGATCGTGTAGTAACAATTTACCCTTGAGATGTAAAGATACTAAAATACTAAGGCGCGCTATTTTGCCACTTCGAAAATAACAAGTGTTAAATTTTGCATAGCATCTTGTATACCTGAAAATGTTCCTCACTGACAGTTCGACGGCTGGTTAAGATAGTAGCATGTTCATTTCACGAGCCCCAGATTCTAGATTTGAGTCCTGATACATGCAACTAATTTCTAATTTTTCGTTAAGAGAATGAGTATTTCATGCATTGTAATAATAAAAGAAAGAAAATGAAGGAAGATATAATTTGTTATTTGAAATACACTTCTGTTGGATCGTTAACAATGTTGACCGATAAAACCGTTTTTTCACGAAACTAGCTGAATGCGGCTAGTGTTAGCCTGACAATGATAGAGAATAGCTATCTAGTAATACAAAATATTATCTTTCGTGAAACTTTGCAACAATAAATTATTATCGTTCTACATATATACGTTTTCCTAGCATACATCATATCTACATACATAGTTGTCAGTACAAGAACCCCTTCGGAATAAAGAAAAGAGTGACGCAAGAATTCTACTCACAAAAGAAGTAATATCCATTTTGCGAGTGCCTTTCTTTGTGTCACTATGGCATAATTGTTTCCCTTGTAATAAAATTAAGATATTTAGTATCCTCCCTTCCCCCATAGTGACATAAAGAAAGTTTCTCGCAAAATAGATATCACTTCTCTTCTTTTGTGAGTAGAATTCTTGCGTCAATCTTCCCTTTACCCCGAAGGAGTTCTTGTACTGATATCACTTATTTTGTAAGGCTACATATTAAAAAAAGAGTGCATAGTCTTCATACAAAAGGTCGATTTTGGACCATGGTAAGCACCGTAAATCGAAAACGGTAACTCCTATCAAAAATAATCCTCAATTTGCCCCCGCAATTAACCCCGAAAACCCCCTGGTACCAACCATGTTTTGCTAAATCAAAACGACAGACAGAATGATAGAGGCCCTTTTGTATCATTTGTGAAAATTCTGTGATTGGACTAAAAGAAAAAGGTCATAACTTTTGAACCCCTTCACTGATTTTGACGTGTAGACATTGTTTGAAAGATATTGAAGCGTAGATTACGATTCCGCAAATTTTTGTCGCCTATATGGTCTGGATTCACTGCTATCACCAGAAATGTAAAATTCTGATTTTCTTGGAACCACCCTAGCAGGTCCCAGGAAGGTCTTCCCGAACCTTCTTTTTTTCTGTATCTTATTATGGCAAAGAGCTTTCAAATGCAAGTTCAAGCATCAAAATCGGGCTTATAGTTCGCTAGATCCGAAATTAGCTGTATATATGTGATTGCCGCTAACAGACTCGTTGCTTAGCGTCACTTGAAGAACTACCGTTCTTCGTGATAGTGTATATGTGTGAAATAATGTTAGAAATTAGTCACGTTTACCGAAATACTTTTTATAAACATATATGCTACACATTCCTCGTTTTAGGGGCATTTTAGAATATTAAAATCTTTCATAATTATATTTCTCTTACATTTTCAGTTTCCTTCTGTACAATGTATGATATACTCATTTTTCTGATAAAAATGTAAAAAAAAGACCAGGACTAGGACATACAACCTTTGGATTGTGACGTCAACATGATATTATCTGCGCCACTCGGCCGGATTATAGAGATCAATAGTTCAAGGTATATAAGGAGCTAAGCAAACTTTGATTCCTGCTATTTCTAAACTGTCCAAGCAGTGCGCCCTAGTATTTGAGTACTTTTACACCTGAAGGGTAAACTAACACCACTCGAAGTCTAGTTGGGCCGCGGTGGTTAAATGGTATAACGCTCATCTCTGGTGCTAGGAGTCCCCGGCTTGATCCCTCCTCGTGCCTTGTTGGCTTTGTAAGATAAGACAAAATGAATTTTATGGGCGGTAACAGCACTATGGCTTACGCCCTTCCCGATGTAGGTTTTTTGGTGGACAAACACCGTGTGCCTGGGTATTCCCGTTTCCTCCCACTTTTTTCATTCCACCAACGCATCCCATAATCATCCATCCGGCCTGATCCAATGTTGCCCAAAGCCTTTACAAATTAAATTTTTGAAACAAAAAAATCCAAATCTTGTTCCAAACTATATTTCCCTGACCGGTACCTCCCTTGCAAGTAAAACAGTTCGTCACTTTCTACTAGAAATTTCCAAGTTAGTGCTTCATAGGGGTATTTCATTTTTTTTATTTTTTTTCGAAGCTTTAGCCAGATACTACACTTTCCGAGTTACGAACCTGTACGGATTCACCCTGCACATAGCGACGAAATTTGGGTGATTTATGGAGATGAAATGAAAATGATGTATGAAATTTGCTTTGTTATGAATATTACATAGCTATCTTTAGCATCACTGGTATCATTTATAAACCTGAAGATAAAAAATAACAAGAACTCGTAGAAGAGAAGGAAAGAACGAGGGATTTGTACCTCATTTTCCAGTTCCGGAAAAGGAGGAGAGAATGTAGGCTGTAAAAAATACTGCATTTCTTCAGCGGCCCCCATCTGGTGTCGCGATGCACAAGCTTTGAATCCGAACATTTTCTGTTTCCGTGGTACGAAATAAGTAGCCGCATCTGTTGAGACGGGTTTCTCTCGCTCGCTCGTTCGCTATTTGGAGAAACTCCCACATCAGCATTTTGGAAACACCCCGATGGGAATAGTAAAAGGTGATTGACGGCAGAGAGAAGGACGACAAAATACAGCAAGGAATGGAGAGAGGGGAGGAAGAAGGGTAGAGCAGAATAAACCCACCCTTGCTGTGTTACAGATTCTGCATTACCTAGGCTTTGTTATGTAAATGCATTTTCCCTCAGTATCAATACTGAGTGACGGCGTCAACCTGGCTGAGAAGGTAGGAATTTGAGAGAATAACGTTGGCAGTATCACAGCCCTCTAGTGTTGTTAACCAAAGGTAAAGGAAGTGAGACAGGAGAAAGGAAGCGAAATAATTTCATGAGGAGTTACATATGAGGAAAGAAACAAACAAACGAAGCTCACATTTGCCCTTACGGCTGAATGAAACATGTAATATAAATTTACATTGAGCCTTGACATTTGGATTTATTTTTGTGTGCGCAAGGCACGTAACGCACCACCTACATTCTTGGCGTGTTTCTGTTTTATTTTCTTCCTCTCGTTATGACTTTGTTTTGAAAGTAAACAGTTTTTATTCCTCTGGTAGTTTTTTGTGCTAGTAACAAATCCGCATTGCACTCCTACACTTAAAATACTCAGTAAAAATATTCCTATATATCCCTGAAAATTAAAAAAAGATAACGTAGGTGCTGTATACAATGAACCTAGAATTGTCCGTTTGTAGACATTGTGCATTTCGTTTTTGTTTTATTTCCGACTGAAATCAAGCTTTATTTACCTATGCAGTTTCGTGAAACAGTTAATTTTACTACTGTTTGTAAATTAGGTATCACTTATCAACACGTTCAACCACCATTACCCTTGTACAAGATAACTTTGTTGACCAACATGGGAGGATTTAGGAGAGAGAACCTGGGGAGGCACGAGAGAGACCTGTACGGGGGCAATCACTTTAAAAGTTATCGTATAGAATGAAACATTTAAAGTTGTTCTGGAATGACTGGGGAGCAACACCCCCCTCCCCCATAAATCCGCCCATGTTGACCAATCTCAAAACCAAAATCCTCAATGTATTAATACCACGAGGCCAATAACTGCATTATGTATGAAGGGAAAGTGTCTAATACGAGAATGTAGTATGGGAAGATGGGGTTTCGTTGCAACACTTACTTGTTTCTCGTTAACTGCAACCGAAGCATGAACCCCAAAAAGCTTAAATATCTGCATTACAACGCATTAAACCTCCTTTGCATTATGTGTGTGCTACGTTACCATTCATTCCATACATACTAAGTATGGAAAGAAAATAATCATAACGGCAATCCAACAATTGCAACACGCTCCATTCATGAGGAGCAATCTGCCACATGATAAATTATTGCCTATTGTAATAAAAATTCTTTATTAATGATGTGTGGCACTAATATAAGCCTACTATTTTATCACTAGAAATGTAACTCTATTTTACTATTGTATGTGACAACTTCGAGCTGTTCCTGTTATTCCTACTACTTCTTTCTCTACAATAAAATAGTTTAGTTAGGATATTATGACCGATTTTGTCTAACAAACTGAGTATAACTTCTCCACAGTAAGGCAATCCAACATTTTCACTGTAGTTCAGTCGTTCGAAGAAAACTTTTACCAAAACAAGGTCATCAAGTCGAGTCATTGTAACTGTTGCGTCGTCTCCTATCATATTTGAGAATATCACTGTGACGTCAACCTTTACATTCATTATCATCTAAGTTGGTCGAGTTTCAAAGGCGGTACTAGCATTTAACTTCTCTTCAATCCACAATTGCAGCTGGTCATGTTTGTTGTGTAACACTTGTATCAATTGTTGGAGTGTCGCTGCTAACTGATCCAATTTTATTGTAACCTCGTTCTGAGACCCTCGTTGTCTCCAAGAATTGGTACTGATTAGAATTGTTTACCGTCTGATTCTGATTCCGGTTTGCCTTCGAGTCCACTTTCCTCTGAGGAACATAATGTCCTGCCTTCTTCTGGAAATAACTTTGACCTAATAATCTATTACGCCAGTTGCCAAATCTAATGTCCCCTGGTCCACTCAAGATTGTGTATGGTAGTTTGCATTCAGTCACACACCACTCGATAGAGTACAACTGATTTTTTTTATAAATGCAGGGTAATGTAACATAACCTATTATATCAATAGATTTACTATTTACATCTAATAATGTTGTGTGACTCACCGTTTCCTCAGGTTGAATTTCTAACTGATGCATTGTTGAAGTGCTGAGCACGATTTGGCACGCTCCGTAGTCAATAATATCATCTATAACTTATTTGTGTGTACAAAATTTGAACACAAGTGCAGGTGAATCATTCATCGCTGGTTTAGTCTCAATCATGTTCATCCAAATTCCATCAATTCCAAAACTATGCGAAGGTATCACAGGTGGGGTTTCTTCGACAATCTTAACACCTTTTATGCCTTTTTAGCAGAATATAGCCGGTTCTCTTGGATCTGTGGGCATCGAACCTGGAAGTGATTTTAGTACCACAGCCAAGACATGTCTTACCAAAAGCTGGACAAGAATTTCGGAAATGAGCATGAGAACAGAATTTACATTTATTGATAAAGGTTTTACCTTTATCCCTATTATAAGCTTTACTTTGTACATTTCGATTGCTGTTCAACATATGAACCTCTTCTATCTCTGAATCTAGATGACTTATACGGGAGGCTAAGAAATGACTATCCCTTTTGCCCTTCTCATCCTTTATCAAAAGTTACATCTTCTGTAGATAGGAGTCTCTTTCGCAAGCCATTATCCAAGATTACAAAAATGAGCTGGTCTGTTAAAGCATCCTCTAAAAATGTTCAGAAATTATATTTGTTTCCCTATTGTCGCAATTCACATATATAGTCTGTTAGAGATTGATCTGGATGTTGCTTTAAACGATGCAGATTGAATCTCTCGATATGATAGTTTTCAGTTACCGTGGTATATGATACATTTTTAATAGAAGCTCTTCTATTTCCACAAATGTCATGTCCGCAAGTAATTTGGGACCATATTGATCTTGTAGCCTATCGTACATCGAACTATGAAAAAACTATAATAACATTGCCGATTGTTTATCTTGCCTAACCTCATGTATCTTACAATGAAGCTCGAGAGATATGATTCTGCACATTTTCTTCTTTTCCTTCGAAAAGTTGAAAAGTTAATACTGGTGTAGCCATGCTTTAAATCTTATAATGGGTTCGAATCGTAACTTCCTCGTTCGCCACATTGTTATATGGCCTAAAGTGATTATATCTTACGGGGTGGTATCTAAAATGCACCGTCCAATTATCTTATAAATCGGTAAAAGACGTTCACACAAATCTTCGTAACGAAGCTATACCGGTATTCATCAGAAGATAGTATCAGCTAAATCTTAATTGTGCTGTTCATGGACATTCACTGCGGCAGGAAGAAAGTTGTTTACGACGGAGTTCCAAAACACAAACCACAATGAATTTGTCTCAACTTTGAGTGTACGAAAACACTACTTGTTTTTATTGTAAGATTAACGAAACGAAGTTCTTACAAACTTATAGATTACTATGTCTACGAAAGTACACAACATTACCGTAAGTTTCACTTCTTACTTGTTGCAACAATAAATTAGGCCACAGTTTCTTCTACCCGCTACTTCATCAGAAACTATCGTTAATACGTTTTATCTGTAATCCTTGAATTTGGAATTTTTAGATGGCATACGATTAAGTTCAGTAAGTTAGAAGATTCGTTGTGATTTCAGAAAAAATTAAGAGAAAGAGTAAATTTCAGGAATTTACCAAAAAGGTAGAGAGTACAAAATGTAGACCCCTGAAAAGAGTACATGCACTCTTTAAAGAGGACGTCTGGTAACACTAAGTGAAGAAATTGGTAACTGAATAAAATGTATTTGTTTTTCAAATAAGTGAAAAACCTAAGAAAAGTGAACATTCAATTTTACAATTTATTTTGATCCTGTTAAAGCAGATGGGAAAAGTTTAAATAAATAGAAAGGAAGAAAGGAAGGTCAGATGGAAGAGAAACAAAGAAAAAAGAAGTAATGATTGTTCTTAGAAGACTCTGATCTTTATTTCTCTAAGCTTTTAAACTGTACTTCAAAAGAATTCCAAGTTACTTACTTAGTGAAACAAAGAAGAAATTATGATGAGAGAGAAAGCCTCGAGCGAAAGAACTTAAGACAAAAACCAACAGATGTAGTTTTCTCTGAACATCTCGACTTTTTCGTCATACAACTGCTAAAGGGAGCTAAAGCTTAGAAAAACAAAAGCAGTTAGCATAATCTCTCAAATTAGTACCAACGAAGGTTACATAATAACCTCGCTAACATGCAATGTTCCTTCAAGAACGAGGGAAATTGCTTGAAGCGATAAATTCCCTTTTTATTCCTTCCAGTGGAAATTACATGCACGATAATTCAAATTTAAAATGTTTAAACAGAAAGTCTGTGCATACATTTTCAGCGTCCAGAGTTCCAACTTTAAATTTAATAAAGTTAAATTAACCATGTTAATACCATGTTAATAAGTAAATATTAATAAGTAAATATTAAAGGAGAATTAAAAATAGTACACCGAAGCACACAAAGAAGCAACCTAACAGTTGCTAACAATAAATCCGAGTAACTTCTTGTTAGTCATTCCCGCTTATAGTTCTGATTAGAATGCACTACAGTTCCTTTAGACTGTTGTATACAGAAATCACAACAGACATAACAAACCTCTTCATGAGTTGGGAAATTGTACCCTTATGTTGTGCAGAAGGTGTGCAGACGGGTATAATGATATATGGATATGGCCAAGGAAACACGTAATAGGGAAGGGTCTAGTTGTCATATCGCTTAGTAGAACAAATCTGATATTTGGCAGCGAGGACATAGGTGATGGTGTTATCGAGTATGGCAGGAGTGGAGAAAGTCAGCTGAGAGAGTATATTTTTTACTCCCACAACCACGTGCACCTTCACACCGATAGTGCGGAGTGAACAGTCAAAAATAACACAGTGTATCGGTGTTACCAGAATGCAGATTAGTTGTTTGTTTTATTTAATCTTTAGTCTGAAACGGGTACAATGTTTCAGGGGTGGGATCGTGGATCCTAAAGACGCTCTAGTTTGCGTAGAAGTCGAAGATCTTCGCCATGTATTAAGCTCGGAAATGTAGAGTAATTATTAAACAGTATGATAATTTAAGGATAGAAGACGAAAGAGCAAGTTTGGCCTAGAGTTTGTTTTCGTTAAAGCGTATAATGTGGAGAAAATAATATCGGTTAATTTTCTCTCTTTCTTTATGGGATGAGCGTTAACTCTTTTAGTGATGATAATCAGCATGTTTTATTTGAAATTGATCAGCTTGATTTCCTCACATGCTTATTGAATTAAATCGAATTGTTTTTATGGCCGTGTGACAAATCTCTCTCAAGAAAGGATAGCGGAAAATGATAGGGATGTGTGAAAAGAATCGGTCAGGACCTATATTTTGAAGGTACCATCCCAGAATTTGTCATCGGTCAGTGAGAAAACCCCTTAAAAAAATCTTCAATCATGAAGGACGAGCTCCAAGGTTTTGACTGCACAACGATGCTCATCTTTGTCCAAGTCATAATGACAGACTATCCACATGTCACGGTGATTTAGGATTCTTTCTCTTACCCTCTTTGCCCATAATTCTGTTGTGCAGTACAGTTCAGAGCATCCTTCCATTGGTTAAATGGTTTCATATTTCCTCTTTCTTTAGTTTCCCCTCTACGCCGCACTGACATCAGCTTGACGAGTTTGAGCACTAAGTAGATCGCAGGCCACTAGCGTCCCACAGATGGTTTGCACACAGGAATGTCACTACTGACTCCACTAATAGATAAAATCTTTAAAGTTTATGGGTGAATACCGTTGTAACACTTTCATAGTTTAGTATAATATTCACCTACAACATATTGCCAAGAAAATGTAGCTCTAATACGATATGTTTTTAATTTATACTCTATCAAGAAATTTCACAAAACAGAGAACAACGATTTTGTAAACTGCAGATCCTCAGGTTATATTTTAACATGTAAAACTTAACTAGGAACGTTTTAGTTTCAACATTTCTCGGGTTAATTAATGGCCCCATAAGCAATCGTCCTTTAGTGTAAGTCGGGAGACTTTTTGAATAATGAAGTCGCTACCTTTGATTTTTGTATTCAGTGGTTTAACTTACAAACTGCACTCAGTCTCCTTCGGAATCCCAAATATAAAACTCCAAAGGACAGTAAAAGCTGTTTCATAATTAAGAAGTATTTTACATCGGTATTCCTCTCGTAATTCAAAGTTTTTACTTCTTGATCTAACTAAGTGCTCTATGAATTTACACATCCAAATATGCAATTTCATCAAAATCGAATGTATTTATTTTCATTAGGTAGTTTTGGACTGGCGTCATATTTTATTTCGTAGTTCAAAATTTTTACTTCACAATCAAACTTAGTCCCTCTCTCAACCACAGCTATAAAATTTTAAGAAAATTCTATGATTGCCATGAAGTGTTTGCGACAGTTGCCATCGAGAATTTACAAATTCAAAACTGTAGAATTCAGTATTGTACTCAATGTCCATCGAATGATTTTTCAGTAAATAATTTTGGGCTCTCGTCAACTTGGATTTGAAATTTTGAATATGCTCAGTGCAGAATTGTTTTCTTCAGAGCACTAATTTCAGGATAAGCGGATGATATTTCAAGTTTATGTTGTTTGGGGATACTGACAATTGAATTTCAAAATTCAAATATCTTGGCCTCAGTGTTAAACTCGGCGACCTTTAGAAATGCACAAAATTTATGATTTCCTTTTAATTAGGGAGTTTCTGCCTCCACCTTTTTAATTTCGAGAATCGCACGTTTTGATATCAGAATCGAACTATGTGCCCTTCAAAATCCCTCAGGCACGAAATTCGTCGAATATTTTATGCTTTTGTAAAATATGGTATTTTTAGAATTCTGCCATTTTGGATTTTGGAATTCAACATATTTTGTTTCAAAATGGAAGTCATGATAGAAATGATAGGTGTTAAATATTAAAATACGATAACTTTCATAAGTAAGGCTGTTGTGACTACCTGCACGCTGAATTTCAAAATTCGAAACTTTAGACTTCAAAGTCGAATTTAATTCCCTTCATATGCCGTTTATAAAATTTCGTTAAAAACGAATAACTTTTCTGTATTAAGTCATTTTTTATTATGCCATGGTGGATTTCTAAATTGAAAAATGTCTAATTCAGAATCTAACTCAGTGTCCCCAGACATGAACTTTCTAGAAAACAGGATGGTTTATCATAACTAATACCTTCTGTGCTGCGTCCATGTCTTTTTAAATCCCCAGACGTGCAAATTCATGGAAATCAGGCAGTTGTGAGATCTTACGATCTTATAGTTTTTGTAGTTCAGAAAAGAACTCAGTGTTCTACTTCTGCGTTTGCAGCACTCGACTTTCCTAATTTCTTTAAAAATGAAATACTACAGTCTTTGCAGAATTACCTACATAGAACACTCAGAAAACGGTTTACAGGAAGAAAAAAATTGTATTACACGAGCAAATACTTTTGAGAGCTTCAAGGAATTTAAATGAATCTTTTCTCCTTTTGCATGTTCAGTTCATATTTTTATCGTACTTAAAACGGTAGGTAGAAACCTTAACACTAATTGCAATGAAAACACGTTGAAAAAGTTATCATTTGATATACGTAAATAATTTTCCCAATATTTTAATTTAAAAATTGTTTTCTAAATCAATGTTCAGTTGGATTTTCAATAACATTTTGCACTCGTTATTCCTTTCTTCTCACGGCATGATTAAAAATCAGATTCGTCGCCAAATAGGAGAAGATGCAGCCAAATCGCCTGGCGTCAATGTAACTGACAGTATCAGCTGCCCACAGATGGAATAAAAATGTGAAAATTATTCAAAATTGGTATAACGAAAGGAAGGAAATTGATAAAAGAATTTGACTTCGGACCTTTTTTTACCTCAACTACAGGCAAGAAAGTGAATCCGGTTCCAATAAGAACAGCTTTTTCTTTTGCTATAGTAAATCTCTAACCAGAGACGGGTAATGCAATTGTATGAATGTTATCCTCAAGCCATGTCTATCACCAGGTAACTTTTGATATATCTACTAATTTTGTAAAAAAGCAATGTTGGTGATTCTATATACGCATTACCGGAGAAAAAAAGTTCCAGTATGGAAGACTGAAAAGAATACAATATATGCTTAGAAGTTGGCACCATCACTCAGTGACCTCTTGTATATAGATTATCACATTTTTACAATACTCTTCCTTTGCCACCAGATTTCTGCCTCAGTAAAAGTAAATTTCTAAAGGCTTGTTATATGAATCTAGAATGAAAGAAAAAAAAGAAAAAAACTTGATATTATTTCCTATTGCATAAGTATTTGTTGTTATTATTATTTTTATTGTTGTTATTGTTTGTTACAAGTACGGTGTAAAATGGCGTTTGCTGTATCCGTGCTAACTTCTAATAAATAAGTGAATAAATATACGTATATTACCCTTCCAAACTTACCCATGGTTTCTTCAGGACAATACGTTTTAGTGAATCTTTAAATTTTAAGGTGTTTTCCAGTGATGAGTAATACTTTTTTATATAGAAACCGTGTTATAAGTCCCTAGAAATGTATTTTAAAAAATACGTGAATAGGAAAGAAACGGTTCTAGAAGTTTACGAACAGAACATTGCATATAAGGTGGCCATAATATTATCAGACGAAAACAGGACAAGTCAAAGGTATATATAATACTGTATGATATAAATTAACAGAGTCCGTAAACTTACGTTCTTGGTGTGTTTTATTTATTTTGTCTCGCACTAAGTAATATATATCCCATTATTTTGCCTTCTCGCTCTTTTAAGAGCAAGGAACTCATTTCTGATTTTGTCTGCCAGCAGAAGACTGGTAGAAACGGTAAGAGAAACGTGATTAAAATGTCTCATTTAGAAAGTTATCAATAGGATAGGCAAATGAATTTGTTTCGAGGCAAGACAGTTAATGCAATGTTTTTCTGTCATTTACAATTTTAGGATTAAGTCCCGTTTAGGTCAGTCCAAAAATTTAAAATTTACAGGAGAAATTTAATATTTCCAACGGCTGTGAAAGTGTTGAAACGCACCATACACCGAAGTATTCAGTCATAGAAGTGTAAAAATAAGATTGAAAGAGCGAAAAGCACATTGGACTATTTTGCTGCTTTAACGTTGGGGACGAGCAAGTGGAGTGTATTCGACATCATATGCATTGTATATGATGAAAAAGTTAATCTAACATGACTTTAACGAACCGTCTTCGCCTTCTCGACATTGCGCCCGTGATTTTAGTAGCAAATTAGTGTCATTCATAACACGAATTGAAACCATTAGTATCCCTCCGCATAGGGCCATGTTTATCCAACTAGAACGTGTATTTAACGAAATAATAATATCTCATAGATTTTCGTAACACTATTTGGATTGTTGTTCGTCGGTAGGTGTTTATAAAAGTACCTGTGTAAATTATCCGCAAGGAATCAGTAGTATTAAGCGTACATACGGCAAAATCGGCAAAGTAGCACTTTATCCCAAATTTATATTTATACTTTTTTTTTGCATTTGAAATTGTTATTGCTTAGAAAGAATACTGAAAAGAAAACATCAGATACAGAAAATAACAATCTTAAAAGGAAATGCGGAACGAGTACACATTATGTAATTGTTACTAAGGGACAAAAAAAACTGTGACTAATGTAGTTAAATGTGCACTTTTATTAATTCTGCTATCACTTACAATTAACACGCCAGATCTATATATAGCAGTCACAGTCAGGATTAAAATGGTTGGTGGCATCTCAAACCAAATGTAATTGTTTTTAAACAAGGATTTAAGGCCTACTCTCATTAGTTTTACGAAAGTTGCTGCATTTTTAATTTAAGTGCCTACATTCGGTATTCGATTTGTAGCGGGGGATGGTTGCGATTTCCCCCTCTCTGCAAAAATCATCCCTGGCTCTGTCTACAGATACCTCTAGCCTGGGGTATGGACAATCTTAAAATACCGTATAATACATATATTACTAATTCTTTCCCCTCTCAGGAAATTGTACAAATCGAATACTGCCTACATTTATTAATATCTTTGAGATTAGTTAAAGCCAAGTATCCCTGGTAACCTTTGTGCTTACGCATATGAAAGTAATTAATTAACTACTTTAGAACTTCAGGTACCTCTGTCTTAATTTCCTAGAAACGTCATTCAACACAACAACATTTTTCTTCATTCTCATTTTGCCAAGAACTGAAAACTTGGAACGTGGTCACGAAGTTGTTTCCTTCGCTTCTGCAAAACGGGACAAATGCTGTGTTTTTATCAGACCGAACGGACTGTCCCGGTCAAATCGGGACGTATGGTCACCCTAATTATATATACCTCCATTTATTAGAACATAATTTCAATGATCTTTTTAACATTTTACTGTGCCTTAATAACTATAAAGAACATCTTTTATCTCTTAATTAGAATTACAATAATTAACCAAGATCTTTTTACGGTTGTTATTATATAAAACCCGTGAAACTTGCAGACCAAAATTAATTTGAAACCAGAAAAAAGTTTTACCAACATCTACGAAGAGAGGAAGAAAATAATTAGTAAAAGAACACCATATGAAAGCCTGACTAGTGTGTAGCCGCTCAACTAAACCAAAAGCAGCTTTCGACAGGTTATAGTATATTAAAAGTACGTTTTGTCGTGTGTAGATTATTTTTCCAACGAGATATTTACGAAGTCGAATATGTTGTGCAACATGAAAGAAAAGAACGGAAAGATAGAGGTTTTAAGTGTTTTTACAAACAACAATTAGAAGTATCAAACAAAAATCAAAGTGTAACATGGTAACATGTGATATTGTATTTACGTAGTAACAACCACACATGCACTGAAGAGCGGAACTGCCAGGTAAAAATCTGTATTCTAATATACGAGTAGGAGCGTATTATAACTTTAATAATTAATAGGAGTGTGTTGGTACTGGGTCGCATGTATGGTTTTCTTTTAAAAGAATGATGTTGTTTTGAATTTACAATATCTGAGTAGTATGATTTAATAGACGTCTTATCTTCTCCATTGACCGTAGTAAGGATGTCCTGCAGTATTTCGAAGAATATAATAATTGTCAGTAGTCGTTCTCATTGATGAGTAAGGAAACTCAACCAAGAACTGATCTTAATTATTTAGAGGTGCAGCAAATCCAAATTGTTTCCCCAACACTCTTGTTGAACAATGACTCTTTGAGAAACATGTAGTAAATATCCTGTAAAATAAACGGGCATTAATTTTCTTGGGAAACCTGAATTATATTTAAGGCTTCTGAAAACCTAAATAATTGTCCTCCTTCGACTTGATAGATATGGATTTTTTAAGAAGGAAAATTTGAGGATGAAGTAGAAGTTCAGGAATTTTGTTCTGCCTACTCCTTGGAAGTGTTCATTTCCCTAGGTTGTTTAAAGTATATACGGTTTATCGGGGTGGTTGGGTGGTCTAAGGTGTTAGGCCAGTGTTCACAAGGTTATGGAGTATCTATATTTGTGGATATTAAGAAATTAACAGCCTATACAATTGGTTTAGCTATATTTTTAAAGTAACCATGCTTTCAGCGCCGATAAACTGAGAAAATTTACCATTATTCTCATTCAAATATTGTGCACAACGTTATTGGTTGTATATCCCGGCTATGTTGTCTAAACATTTTGTATTTGTTTTCCGCTTATATTGTTTATCGTGTTCAGTTGGAGCTTTTCTAGCATATTCATCGCAGACAGAGACTTTCCTGACAATATTATGATCCTGGACCTCTCAAATCTACTCCACACAAAAAAAACGCATAATGGGATGCATTGAGCTGCTACGCAATTTAGTCAGATATTTCAAATTTTAAAATATAATCAAAAACGGAAAACAAGACAAAATTAGATAATATGAAAGTCTGTTACACTGTTTATTTATTTTTTTAGGTTCTGTATATCTGTTCTGAATTTTCGTATACTTTTACCCATAAACGATGGACATTTTTCTGAACATTTTATGTCCATTTGTCACAACGGAGCGGCTGTAGCTCACTTGATACAACGTTGGCTTTTTTTTTTCGGAAGGACTGGATTCGAATTCAGCGGACAGACATCATAACTGACGATTTTTAAGTGTATTTCCTGTCACACCAAGTTAATATTGGAACGTACATTCAATCAAGGTCCTAGACAATTTCTTTCCCACATCTTCTGTACTGCCTTATCCCGGTTTGAGACTCATCAGCTTATTCCTTATAGCAATATTATGGTTCTAAACAAGAGGTTAATCCTAGCAAGATATCAGCTTATCTCGTCATTGAAGCACATATTTATCTCTCTCTTTCCTGGCTTAGATCCGAAGTCTTTTAGGCAGCTTTGTCTAAGGCCGAATGAGTGTTAATGGTAGAATTGGTGACGGAAGAAATTGAGAGGAAACGGGAGAAACTCGTGTAAACCCACGCACACAGTCCACAAACTTCACATAATACGAGCCGGAATCGAACCACAGACCCCACGTACCAGAGTGAGCGCTCCACTACTGAGCTACCGTGTCCCCAGCAACATTGAAATTAATTTTAGAATTACTACTTTCCTGTACCCCAAAATAATATTTGGCATAAAAGACAGTATATCTTAACGTAGGAGTATATTGAACCAGAGATCCTTGAGAGCCCTGTCAATTTAATAAATCAAGAACCAGACCACAGACTATTGCCTTATTTTAGCATTACTTCTAATACGAATAACTATGAGCAAAATGAAGAGAACTCACATAAAATTTGGGTCCAATTTTCACACATAATCTCAAGAGACCCTAAACGAAGAACAATTTCATTATTACTCATCGAAATTATGTAAATTTATATTCAAAATATACGAAGAAATTTCATTGATTTCTTCAACTTCTTTTCAGACCTTTCAGTCCAATAAATCATTGTCAATATAAGTTTATTCTAGATGCGTTTTTTTTTGGGGGGAGGATAATTCTTTGTGGGGTCAGGCCCTGTGTTCTAGCTTCTCCCATAGCTACGGGCCTGCCTAGCTCAGAGCTGGCAACTCCAAATAACCATTCTTTTACTGAATGAATTGAATTAACGCCGATCGTAATCAAAAGAATCGTCTTGAACTATCTCCTTCTTTAGTTGCTTTTTCCAACTACTCCTCCACAGGAGTCCTTTCGTTACTTCCATCTCTTCCTGCGCATTGTGCGTGGGTGGCAATTATTGCTTTGGGGCACTCACTTCAATATCCTCCATATAACACAAAACTAAGAGACAGCACAAAAATGTTGTATAGTACTAAATAGTTTCTGTTCCCTAAGTTGGTGCATGAAGTTCCGTCATCTCCACATTGCTTTCTCTTGTAGGTAAATAAGGTATCTCTCAGGTGTAATGCAAGGAATCCAATTCATTCGGAAATGAGAATATTCTGATAAAACTTTTTTAATCGAGAACAAATTCTTCAAATATAAAGGAAACGAATCAAAGGATTTGTTGCCTCGCCTCAAAAATGCTTTTTTTTTTTTAGCTTTACACATTTTGAGTTTTGGAACATTCTAGACCAGCCGGCATACCTTAATTCTTTCACCTTATGCCTTACATACATCTTCAATATGCTTGTTCTTTCATTTCCTATATTCACCTTTCGTGTTTTCTCTCCTTCCTGGTTCTTGCTCTGTAATAAACGCTCATGCGTCAAAAAAAAAAAAGTTGCATACGGCAAGCACAACGGATTGCTTGTCATTTGTTACCTAGTTTGACCTGTCATACCCACATGGCAGAAATGAGGGAAGTACGCGGATCAGCAAGCAAATGGCTAGTTTAAGGAAATGGGGGAAAGGGAGTTGGAAGAAAGAGAAGGAGAGAGACGAAAGAAAATGAAAAATATCGAGAAAAAGCGGAAGCGAGGCAAAATAACGAGCAAAATCCATTTCTAAAGAAATATGCTCATTCGTGAACCTATTTACATAATATTCTACTCAAAGCAGAAACAGATTTGCTGCTCTAAAGAATTTTATTTCTCTTCTTGATTGAAACCTGTTTGAATCCAACTTCTTACATATGTTTATCTAAATTTCTTTTATTTTTACTAAATAGGTCACGATGTTAAAATATGTAGTAATATTTTCGGAACTTGAACATGAATATAGGAGAGAGAAAAATAGAACTTAAACGTCTTTAAAAAAAATATAAATATTTGTAATATGTAGAATGATTACGTATTCGATATTACTAAAGTGTTTACAGATACAAGTAACATTTCATTAACCTAGGAAACCTCTTCTATAAACAATTTTTGCGACAAGAATTCATAGAAAAGCGTTTCCATTCTACTCTGTGATGTTTACACTTTTTCGTTTTTAATTAAGGAACTTAATGAAAGATAAAACATATTGAAGTTCGCTTTTGTGTCTTCGTCTGTTTTCATTAATAAGTGTCTCTTACTATGAAGTTGTTATAATACGTAATTCTTGGTTCTTTGACAAGAGACGTAACAAAGGTTACCGTTCAAATCATTATCCATCTGTGTTCTCTATTTTTAAAAGAGATTAATTGTGTTATTTTCAATGGTTCATTTACTATACAATTAAACCTTATGTAGAAACGTACCATGAAATTTCGCAGAGAGAATTACGTTATATAAGAAGGTAGTATACAAAACCATGGCTGCTCTTTTCAACTTCAAAGGCCCGAGATCGAGACTGGTATAAAACAGTAATGAAAAAAGAGGATAAAAGTTATAGTTGAGCCAAGGAATCCTGGTAGAGTAAGGTGACCTATGATGGTTACTCCGCGTATGATGGTCAGTGTATATATTGCCAACTTTGAGTCACATTTCGTAATCCCTTTCTGCTCCTTTACTTGAATAAACTTTTCCTTAAAATCCAAAACACATTATATGACGTGAAATTTCGTAAATAAATAACGTAGTGTTGTTGTTACATTATCCCTGCCCGCCACGAAGTTGATTACAGAGTGTACATAAATTCAATTCATGCAAACCCAGAGGAGAATTTGGAAGCCGTTGATGATGGGTTGTGGTGGTAGTAGTAGTAGTAGTATTGAAGACTTATATCACAATACTCTGGATCTATATCATTGTTACCGTTTACTATACTGTATATAGCATTGTTTACAATTTCCTTAGTAGCATTTTGTTTCTTTTTGATCCATTTCAGGAATAAACTTGTCGTTAAAAGGTATCAAAACAAACAGGATCAACTCTACAGGAAATGACAAAAACTTCTCACGAGTGTAAAACTTTATTAACAAATATTGTTCATGCTCCGTATGTATATTTTTTCTTGTTTCCAATCATTATATACACGGTATAGAGATATTTTACACATTTATTTAAAAAAAAGTTAATATTGTGATTTGATCTGGAATATTCTGATAAGAAAATTAGATTCGTAGATTGGACTTAAATTAAATATTTAGTATATTTTAGGGTTATGAATGGGACATTAGAAGAGTTACTTATTTACAGTATAAAGTAGTGGTATAATCTATCCATGTCAATATCTGCATACTGCGTTGCAGATGCATATTTTCTGCTAACTTTTGGATATTCTAACTGAGCAATAATAACAGCTAAGTTATGATTCTGTATGAATAAATCTGAATGGGCAACTCTGAATGCAGTGTTGTTAATCGAAATAGTCATGGCTACAAACTTATGCTCTCGAGGTTTTAGCAAACATCAATTGAATTATAATCAGTTGTTCTAACAGGTACTGTGTTTACATAATTATTATTATTATTATAAAATTGGGTTGGTTGATTTGAATTTAATTTCTAAGGCCTTTAGGTAACTTTGGTTCAGGCCGGATGGATGATGATGGGATGATCGGTGGAATGAAGAAAGTGGGAGGAAACGGGAGAACCCCGAGGAAAATACCACGCACACGGTGTTTGTGGGGTCCATTAACTTCCCCACCACCACCACACCAAATTTTAGAAATAATTTAAATAGCCTATCGTTCTGCACCCGTTTTGCAACGAAATTGTTAAAAAGTTATAAGCTCTTATATTTTGGGGGGCATGTTAATGGTAGATGCCCCTTTGTTAAATTTTACGAAAACAGATAGTGTGCCGGTCTGCACTCGTTTTGCACCCAAAATTCGCATTTTGCATCGCAATGGTTAAAAAGTAAATTGTTCTTAAATTTGTGAGGGGCCAAGTAAATGGTAGCCCCCTACAGCAAAATTTCAAAAATCACGCAGTGAAATATAGTACAACACATTGCAATCGTTCTGCACCGTTTTGCACCCAAGTTTCACGTTTTGCACCGCAACGGTTAAAAAGTTATAATCTGTTCTATTTGGGAGGGGGGCTAAGTTAGTGGTAGCGCCCCTTTTGCCAAATTATTCGAAAACAGATAGTGTACCGTTCTGTGCACGTTTTGTGCCGTTTTGCATCCAATTTTCGTATTTTGCATCGCAATAGTTAAAAGGTTACAAGCTCTTAAATTTGTGGGGGCCAAGTTAATGGTAGCCCCTACAGTAAAATTTCAAAAATCAGACAGTGATATATAGTGCAACAGATTGCAATCATTCTGCATCGTTTTGCACCCAAGTTTCACATTTGGTACCGCAACGGTTAAACAGTTATAAGCTTTTCTATTTTGAGGGCCCAAGTTAGTCGTAACGCCCCCTCAGTTAAATCTTTCGAACACACATAGTGTATCAGTCTGTGCTCGGTTTGCACCCAAGTTTCGCGTTTTGCAGCGCCATGCAATAAAAGTTAATAGCTCGTATATTTTGGGGCAGCCAAGTTAATGGTAGATCCTGCAGCAAAATTTCAAATTGAGACAGTGACATATAGTACAGTAAGGGTAAGCGCGCACTGTTGATCATAAAATTGGGGAAGAGGAAAAAATTACCCGATTAAAAAAATCACTAAAATTGTTAGGTTCCCGCACTGGGAGACTTAAGTTGCTCAGCATCGAAATGGATTTCAAATAAACGGCTGCCAGTTGTTTTTGGTTTTATAAAGAGCTTTCTAAACTTCGTAGTTTGGGCCATTTTAGTAACTAATGACTTCGGCCCTTCTTGATTCCATTAGATGTCTAAAATCCACAAACATCCAGGCTCCAGCGAAGATTCGAGCCCAAAACCTTGGAGACGCTGGCCTTAAGCGTGAGACAACCCTTCTATCGTGGTCGTCTGCTCTTCTTTTAAGATGAAGAAGAAATCTCAGAAAGAAAAGCCATAGCTTCATTCTATTGCAAACCAGAGACATTAAATGGGCAATGTTTTAATCTCGTTGCATCTCTGAATTTCAAAAATTATTTATTGCCTTTTAGCATCTTTATCTCTGGCCGGGATAAGTTAGGCAGAGGATGGGGAAAATATCGGACAGGTCTTACTTAAGGTACTATCCCCAGCATTCGCCTGGTAAAAGCAAGGAAGCCCAGGAAAACCTGTCAGAATTGTCGGCCGTGGAGTTCGAAACTGCGTGCCTATCCTTTACCAATCCGAAGTCCGCGCCGTTACCACCTGGACCTCGGGAGCTGAGTCTTTGCATCTTTGAGAGAAGATAAAAAGATGTTCTATTACTTCAGGATAAGCATGGTTGGAAAGATTTTATAACTTATTCGCTCTTGGTCATAGCATAACGCACCGAAATACTATATTTTTGACGATGTATACAACCACAAGAAAGATTTGCTGTAGCATTAATACACTAGGACAGTAATGCCCAACCTACGGCCCGCGGACCAGATCTGACCCGCAACTCATGCCTTTCCGGGCCGCCACATATGTTGCATTTGTTTACCATAAATATTTCGCAAGAAGGTTTTGTTTCATTTCTCGTTCTCAATCTATACATGAAATTAACTTATCTCAAATGAGAAAAGACAGAATGCAACCCATACTAATAACGTCAAATTATGTTAAAAATTGTAAATACCAAAGAAAACTATTTTAATTATTTGGTTTTGGTCTTTTGCTATTTTCACAAACATAGAAGATTGGGCTCAATTTAATGTGGCATATGTTGTGTTAATTTAAGTAACTTAGAAGTTACTCTATGAAAATATTTTACTGTTAATCGGTCCGCAAGCTAAAATGAGTGTAATTCAAAATCTATTTGTTTACACTGAAAAATAAAATAAGGCGAGTCACCAATTAACTTTTACCCTTCCTCGAAAAAATAAACTTCATCTAACAATTTAAATGTTGAGGTGCAAAACTACTATATTGCAATTCCCAACACTATATATTTCTCCTCTTTTAAATTTGACTAAGGGGCTATCATTTTCTAACCCCCGCAAAATATATGTGCTTATAACTTTTTATCCTTGGCAGTGCAAAATGTGAAATTTGAGTACAAAATGGTGCAAAACGAGTGCAATCTGTTGCACTATGTGTCACTGTCTGATTTTTGAAATTTTGCTGTAAGGCTCCCCAAAATTTAAGAGCTTATATCTATTTAACTTTTGCAGTGCAAAATGCGAAACTTGGGTGCAAAACCGTGTAAAGCGAGTGCAGACCGGTACACTATCTGGTTTCGAAAAAATTGACTGAGGGGGGGCCGCAAACTAACTTGGGCCCGCAAAATATTAACCGTTGCGGTGAAAAACGTGAAACTTGAGTGCAAAACGGTGCGAAACAAGTGCAATCTGTTGCACAATATATAACTCCGTGATTTTTTTTAAATTTTGCTGTAGGGGGCTACCATTTACTTCGTCCCACGCAAATTTAAGCACTTTTTAACCATTGCGATGAAAAACGGTGCAAATCAAGTGCAGACCTGTACACTATTTGTTTTCGAAACATTTGACTGAGGGGGAGCTACCATTAACTTGGCCCCCAAAAATATGAGCTTGTAACTTGTTGACCATTGCGGTGCAAAACGCGAAACGTGGGTGCAAAACGATAGGCTATTCATTTCTAAAATTTGGTGGGGTAAGTTAATGGATCCGTGTTTGTCCATTACAAAGCCCACATAACACGACCAGGGTTGGAACCGACGAACCCAAGCGCCAGAGGTGAGATCTCTAACCGTTGATCCACCGCGGCTCGGACTTGGTTGGTGTTACAATATATCATAGAAGCTAACAAGCCCTCAAATTTATCTATCTTGTCTGACGAATCGATGAAACCCCAAAGACAGACTTTGGGGGATTGTTAACATTCTAGCCTCAGTAATCTTCAACATTGTGGTTACTAAAAGTACATACTAAGAAATAATTTCAATAGATGGAATGCTTAATTATTATTATTGTCTTTACCTTACGATTCTAGAGTACTTGACATTCATCAGCCTTGGTGTCTGAAGTCAAGACAGTTGACGTACAAATCATTTCACATCGACAATCCAAGAAAATATACAGCGAGTTTCTTATAATTTGCACAGAAAAGACTTGAAATGTTACTACTAAATAATTCTTAATTTATTTTTGCGCCCAGAATTTGAAGTTATACAGGATGTTTCAAACAATGTTAACACATACTTGTAAAGCTGAATTAGAAGAGGAGACCCTCTAAAATGGCCAGGACGTTATCGAGGTATCATGCCTTATGATTTCTAGCTATCAGGAAAGGTAAAGATGACAACAAATGGGAAAGCGAACGGTATTTTGTATGTTTTCGCACTACACTCAACTTGATGTTGTACTTCCCGCTGTGAAGGACAACTATTGGATAGAACTTAATTTTATTTGATAACTTTTGGTATCAAATTCAACATATATTATTATCCTGTGTACCATTATAAAGTTTCACGATGAAATTTTGTGCAGAAAATGACTTCAACGCGGATACAGTCAGGTTAGTAAAATGATATTCGTAGACCTATTTATGCAATTTGTTGGTTCTTTTCGTATATTATTCAACTTTAGATACGACATTAATAACTTTTAGGCTCTTTAAAAATTTCACAAATATTTCTGGAAGAATGCCAATCTACAAATGGCGTGGAATTTTTCAGTAACATTAATGATGAAAACTATAAATCATTCAGCTTTCCAAGAATATTCCTGCAAGGCATTCCCAGGTATTTGACAACTATTAAAATTATTATTACTATTTTCTTTTCAATTTCTTCTTTGTTTCTGACCGCATTGCGCTTCATCGTAGTTATCACTATCACGGATACATACGCCATGTTAGAACAACCATTTAAAGATGAAGCCATAAGTCGTGCGTTCCTATTTCAGTGACACAACCGCTTCCAGAGTGAACTATCATCTGCTGGCAACGATTCTTATGCCAGTGTCCTTTCTCATTACTTTCATCGACTTTGAAAGCTTAATGCATAATGAGTACGTCCGAACAGGCCAGGCAATTAATAAATATTCTCGTAAAGCGAACGAAACAACGTGAGGAGAAGAAACTGTCGAAACAATGGGCCTCCAAAAATTGGTAGGTTAATCACAACGAAGCGTCATGCCACAATACTCAGATTGTAAAGCACGTTTTGGTGAAAAGGATAATGTTAGCTCTTCTCCATCCACCATATTCCCCAGAAGCCATAACCCCTTCTGAACTTTTCCTGTTCCGAAGAATAAAAAATAAATCAAGATAGAAACATATCTCCTTGAATCCCTCAATATCAAACTCCTCCGCACGGAATGTAACCACCTACACTCATTCGCTCACTGCTTTCCGTATACTGCGTCGATCAGCTGGAAATAACACAGACGTAAGGACCAAGTGTAACTTCTTCGACTTACACTGTTGCCGTTTGAGAGAATGGCTTCATACTTCAGGAGAAAAGATACCCGCAAGTTATATTAGAACAGAGCTTGTAAAGCATGAATATTATTAGGTTTAGTTAGGTTGGAGCAAACGTAGTCTAAGAAAATGAACGTTAGTAAACAATAGAGTATAACATATGTACTTGCTTTAAAGTACAATCATACTATACGTTTACTATTCGAATAGATTTGAAATACTTATTTGTAATATCATACACTGACTTTATTCAGTAGGGAAGTGAGTACTGGGCCCCTAATAAATTACTTCTCCTAGTTAGGTTAGATTTAGTTAGTCTGCATTCGAAAAACCTTAAAAATTTATGCAAGGAATATTACTAATAACATTCCGTCACCTTGGAACCAGGAGGTACTTTTTGGCAGAGTTAACACAACCCAAAAAATAATGTCACAAAACGACCTTTAAGTGGCTAGAAATGTTAGAAATGAAATGAATTTATACAGACTTTAATTGGAACGTCATACTTTAAAACTGCTTTTCCACAAAAGTAGCCACAGTACCTTCTGGTTCCAAAGTGACGATTTGTTAATGCAATTTATAAGCAGGGTCAATCAACTATACCACTACTATTCAGTGTAATCATTGACGGAAAGAATACTAGTAAGTAAAGGAACACCACTGGCAAATCACTCAAAAGTAGTATTGACAAATCAGTGTTGAAATAACTAACCACTTTCCATAAATTATATTTGTGTATACAATAAATTATTATTCCTTTGATATCCTAGATCAATTCTTTAGAAGATCATATCTAGTTACGCAATCTATATAATACAAATATAACCATGAAATGGGGATGGGCAAAAATAGCGTAGCAGCTACTTTTTTCACTGCTACTTTGGGTAAATTGCTATCACTGCTACGATCAATGAAAAGTAGCAGCTACTTGCTTAACAGTTATTTTTCTCAGAACATGACGAGAAGGAAAAACAACAGCCCCCCGATGAAAAAACGGCAGTTACAACCTGTTATTTCATTTTCTTTGTCTGTCCCTTGTCAGCAGAAACAATGACGACACTTGACCAATACCGTTGAGTCATACTTGCGATAATGACACACTGTATAGGGTGGAGATATCGTCTTCTCTCTCTCTTTCTTCCATTACTCTCTCAGCTCTTTGACCTTTATCATGAAAAATGACAGAGAAAAACGCAGTGACGCTAACCTTGCCACTTTGTTGCTAAAATCTAGCCAATTTAAACTCTCAGCCATCAAAAATCAGAATTTTTCTATTGTTGATTTAGGGTTTAGTTCACTTTCTACGTCCAATCTATCCACAAAACTAACACTGTTTGCCACTGGAAATATAGCCGCATTTAGAATTTGACCTAGCCAATTTCAATAGTTTACTGTTGACAACAATGATTTTTTTTCTTTTTGTCTATTATTGTCAGCGAAAGGACGAACATTAAAAAGGATGCGGGGAGGGAGAATTCCAAAATACAGTGTGCGAATTAGCGGGAGGATGCCGGGGATTTTCCCCCCTGGCAGGGAAGTTTCCCACCCTGACAAATTCATTTTTCGTCCCTGCCAGGGATAAATTTCTTCCAACTAGAAATTGTTTTGATCAAGATTAGATAGAAAATAGGAACATTTTTATTTGGCAGAAATTGAAACTACTTTCACGGAAGTGACAAGGGTATTATGAATTTTTACTAGCAGCTAAGAAGCCTATCTCGAAGCTATTTCTTTTTGTGATGTTTATGAAGTAGCTTAATGTGAATAATTTAGTATGACTGGTTTGATTTAGAAACCCCCATTTGGAAAATGAGCCCCCCCCCCCTCTCTCTCTCTCTCTCTCTCTCTCTCTCTCTCTCTCTCTCTCTCTATCAATCTATCTATCTATCGTTAATATTAATATTATTATTACTCACGAGTATTTGTTTCCAAAATGAGTTACTTAGAAAAAAAAATGATTTTTCAACTCAAGCTATTACACACTTATATATCCATCTTTGAATTTGATATTTTTGAAAATAATATTTGTTGATTTTCTTCACATTTTATAATAAATCTCTAACATGTATTCATTCGGTTTGCAAAGCACTTAAAGTTAGCAAACATGTCAGCTTGACATAATTTTACATCACTGGTAGAGATTAAATCTTTATTACTGAGTGTGAGCAATAGTTGAAAACTGTTCGTTTATTTTTAAGTTTGATCCTTTCAGGCACTGATAGTGAGCACATAATCTTGAAAAGTTTCTACTGGATAGTAACTTATTATTTTTTATTTTTCTCTTTATATGTATCAAACTTTCTTTTTCCTTTAACTCAACTCTAAATCTGGTAGTTTTCAACCCTTTTTTCGGCTCTATTTCAGCCGAACCAAATCTCTTCTATTTCTCATCCCGAAACACCTTTCTCACTCCCTCCCTGCGAAAGAGGCTTCTAAGGGTTTGAGAAAGGTAATTTATGGGCTTGTTTGTTTTCGCCTGCAACACGTTCGAATCGAGGCTGAAATGTTCTTGTAAAGGAACAAGAGGAGGAAGAAGACGACGCTAAACGAACAAAAATTCCGAGTTTTCGTGGAAGTCTTTCTCCTGCTCTCTCTCTCTCTCTCTCTCTCTCTCTCTGCGTTGCTTAGTCTTTCAAAAGCGTCGACCTTTCACATCCAACGCCATCTTATCGGCATCCCTTCAATTTCAACTGTCAATAAAGTGGACTTAAAGTTTTGATAGAGGTATCATAGCAGCTCGGAGAGTGAAGAGAAAGAAGGAGAGCAAAATAGCAGAAGGAGAACAAATATATTTCTTCTTTTTTTCTTCCTCTGTCTCCTTAGAGACCACTGAGAATGGCACTTTTTGAGTTTTAATAGTAATATTATCTTTGTTCTTTTCTTTCATGGCAATATAATGTGCTGACGTCTTTGGCTGGAAATTCAGTAATATTATCTTTGATTGGCTGTGAACAAGGTTGATCTTATATCGGTTCCGTGAGCGGATCTCCAATCAATGATGTTAAATGTAGAGCGTAAATACAAAACAAGTTAAACCCATTTAAAATATGAATTCTCGATATCAGTGCCTAATTAGAGGCGTCTTACACATGAAACTAGACTATTTTGCGCAGGGCCGGATTTATGCGTCTAGGCGCCCTAGGCCAATGACGTCCAGCGCCTGTTTCTCGTTTCCCTTACCTCCTCACCCTCCTGTCCTTTCTCCTTCCCACCTTCACATTATGACAAATAACTTTCTTCTGTCCTCTCTCCATTTAATAATAATAATAAAAGAGATAATAATTGCTTGAATCTACTATTTATTTAAAAACTAGCAACTTAAAAGTTACAAAATCTTTAGGAATGCACAAAAGCGACACTACAACTCATTCGCTACGTTGAATATGTGGGCAGCTCTTTGAATGTTAAACACCATCTATTTATTTCCTGAAGATGACAAGTCAAGTTAGGGAGAGAAATAAGGCTTCTTTCTACTGTCATAAGAGACAGATTAGGATATTTTTTAAAAATTTTAGGGTTTTATTCATCTTTGGATAAGACCGGATTAGGGTAGCGGCCGGTGTCTTTGATAATGTACACTTCGCATAAAAAAATACGACAGCAAACGCTGTGCAGCTACACAACCCAAATGGCACCTTCTTATCCCATACTCGTGTCTGGTAAACAAACTCCCTCTTCCTCCTTCCTTCGTCTCGCCCATTCTAAAATCAGCAAATTTCATGAGCCATTTTATTTTTCAAAATAGACATGTATTAGTATCGATAAAATGAAAGAATTAATGGAAGACGAAACGATATACATAAGTTGATGGAGGGAGAAGTTTAAACACACACAATGAAAAATTGAAACCGATGGATGTCTTTAGGCAGGGGCAGAGAAATGAAAGAGATAGAGAAGGCAAGAGAGAAGAAGAAGAGGAGGAGAGGAGGGCACTACAGATAAAAATGTAGTAAAAAAGAACCAGTTCAGTACTCACAAATTTAACAGGAAGATAGAAGTGAATTTTGGATTTTATATTTTTGCAGGGCTATTCGAATGTTTAAACGGGTGCTTGAAAATTCATTAAATCACTTTCAAAATGGCGACCAAAGTTGATGGTCAGATTAAATGCTCATGATATCCAGTGGAACTACATTTTTTTTAGACACATCTAGGATAATGTCCAAAGTGTAATAAACATGTTTTGTTTGCGCGTGGTTCGTTTGCAAATTCGGTGGGGCTCATTGAACGTATTGGTTTGGAATACATTGTAATCAGGAATTCTGCCAGGATTTTCAGTTTGGGAGTGTAGAGTCAAAATTGGGAGGCTGTACGTAGTTTTGCAATGTTTCTATCAACTTTTGACCGCGAAGAAAAGTTAAAGGTCGTGGGTAGTCTCGCGTATTTGGGGCTGACCCCCCCCACAGGAACCTGGGTCTAGCGGAATCACTGATTGTAACAAACCCAGTAGATACTGTAGGCCACACCTCCCATTCCATACTACTAATGCAAATTGAGCACTGGATGGATTATAATTTTTATCAGAAAGAGCCAAGACTACATATGCAAACTATATCAAAATGAAAAGTTGAAAGTTTTCAAAGGCAAAATTCTCATGTTCCTATAGGCATAGTAGAAATTACATCTAGCACATTTCAAACGTGAAAAGAAAGGAACAGATTGAATGATATGCAGATAAATTAAAGGATGGAAACGAATTTTGTGTCAAATTAATAAAAAAATAATTCTTCTCTTGACATAGCAAAAAAAAGGGGGGGACATTTTCTACTCAAATCTTAAAATGTATCTGTTCCGAACATGCACTCTAGATTTCACCTATTGCGAATATAACGTTTTAATATTTACAAAACTAATTAACTAGTGTGTATAATAATTCGCACAGATGGAATGAACACGGCAGAGCTGAAACGGGTCACCGGCTGTCGGGAGATGCTGGTCAGGTTTTGAACTGTGTAATCAGGTTAAAGATTCGAACGCACTCTGACGCAGTGAATCGATGTAGATATGATAACCCGGAGGATGAAGGAGATATTTTAATTATTTGATTGCGTTGGAACAGTGTTTGTTTCAGGGGTGACAGGATCTGAGATGTTACCCCGAGAACACGAAAAATACGACGCCGAAATTCCCAGTTAAATAGATTTTTCAGACCGGGTCTTCGAAAGTGGACCGGATTTGGCTGTGGAACACGCACAAACAGAGAGAATGTGTGTAAAGTAAAAGGAAAATAAACATGAATAGAGAGAGGGAGAAGAAGAAGAAGAGAAATAAGCAGCGAAGACACGATAACAATACATCAAGAAAGAGAGGAAGAGAGTCAGGCCAATGAAGAAACATGAAAAGTATATGATCAGTTTCGTAAAGAACATACACCTTTCACTCGGATTCTCGCCAGTGATGCCTCGCAAGTTCTTCATCGGGAAATGGAGATTTGTTTGCAGCCATTATTGTATGCGAAAAAGATACAGACTGGTGAGAAATCGAACCCAGGTTTTTCAATTGGAAGTCCAGCACGATATCAATACTCTCCAGGTGAATCTATCCAAAAAATGCTTAACAAATCGTATAGTGTTGTAACAGCCTAGTTGCTGTTCCATTTTTATTTTTATTTTTTCTCCCCTTTTATTTTTCTTAGTCTCCGTTTTGTTTTCTTTCAGTGTGTTCTCTTTAGCTCATTCTCTTTGGTTGGTTTTAGACTCTTTGAGCGTTTTCCGCTTGGATTTTGCTTTGGATTTTTTATCGTTATCCATCCAGGTTTTCGTTAGTCACGCAGCAATGACTTGGATTTAACGCTTGTTTTTGATTGGCCCTAGTCAATGCTTCGTGACTTGTTTTTTGCTGATTGGTGTGAATCAGCCTTCTTCTCCGTTTGCTGGGAGAACTGCTCTCCCACGCCATGTTAGTTTAGTTCCAATTTTTAAACCGAAGCGACCAGATGCATGGGCTTTCCATCACCTGTACTTCCTAAGCCCTGTCTACGAAAGGTAGATGTAAACACTAAATTTAGCGTAATTTTTGATGATATTTCGATTGATTTCGTCCGTTCCGGAAAATTACCTTAAATCATATTAAGAAGAATAAAAACCGATACAAGTGCTATCAGGACTTTTTCGTCATAATTTCGGAATTTTCACCTCATCAAATTTTAATATATTTTGTTTTGAGATTATTTATTAATATGTACAATATGTTCTAAATTTTAGTATGGGGCCGCTATTGACCGAATTCTTGCATTATAAATATCGGTTCGTTGGAATTCAATAATCAAATGCCAATTTCTCGTCTCCCGTTTTCCATATCTATTCGAAATTCCCGGTTAGCCATGTTTGACAGCTACCGCATATTTTCCATACTTGATCAAATTAGCAACATGTCTGCTCGATTATTTTTGCGTACCGCTTTGATGCTAAAAGTAAATTATAATTTATTCGACATGGTTCGATAATTTTTGGTTTCAACTCCAGCCACTATTCTCCAATGAAAAATCATATTTTATAACAATATTTTGTATTCTCAAAATTTATTCAGAACGTCTTTTGTATAACGTAGTAATCGTCTGTAATGACGTCACAAAAATATTAAGGTTAAAGTGATTCTTTAATTATCATGCATTTTGGACTAGAACTTCTTTCGTGTAAGTAATACTGTACTCAAACTTTTCCAAATTGTACAACAATATTTCGGAAATAACTTGTGAAAACATCAACGAAATTTGTTAATAATTACAGAAATTATGGACATTTACGTGTGACTACATAACTTTC